>OZ010798.1:181400322-181572496 GCA_963932465.1 Maratus speciosus
CAAATTATTGTAGAAGAAAGTTGCTGGTACCAAACTATTGGAAAGAAAGTTTACTTTTAAATGATGCACTAAAATTTGCTTAGGGGGCTATTTACATATCAAAACAAACCCAAACTTTGTTTTTTTTTTTCAATAGCAGTAGATGAAAAGTGGGGCTCCGACCTCAGGAGGAGGTGTTGAGGTGCACGAGAGGAGGTGCATGTGCAGGTGCAGGTGCAGGTGCAGGTGCAGCACCTCCCGTGCTCCTCCTCTCGTGCTACACCTCCCGTGCTCCTCCTCCTCTCGCGACTCTACTCTTGGAGGAGGGGTTAATGCGATAAGGATTTTTTTTAGATAAAAGCGGGAATTTTCGGGAGATTGATTTTTTGATGTGTTATAGTACGAGGGTTATTTTTTTCGGTTACATAATTTTCGGGCGTTATTATTTTGAGTGTAGTATAGTATGAGGTTTAAATGAATAATTAATTAAAAAGTAATTAAAAATAATGAATGAAAAATATTAATTTAGAAATTTTAATGAGGGGACTTAGAATTTTTGAGTTTGAAATTTATTTTTATTCAGTTATAGTACGAGGGGGTATTTTTTTTACTGTCGGTTTACTAATTAGTAATTAAAAATAGCAATTAAAAATTTAATGAGAAAATATTTAATGAAGCGACTTAGAATTTTTCGAGCAATTTGAAATTTATTTTTAGTCAACTATAGTATGCAGTCGCGAATTTTTAGAATTAAAAATATTCATTCATTAAAAATAGTAATTAATTAAAAATGCTAATTAAAAAATATGAATAAGAAAATAACTTAATGAAGAAACTTCAGAAAATTTTTGAGAGTTTCATTTGATTTTGTTAATGAATTCAGTGGTTTGAGATATTTTTATTTGAAATGGAAATTAAAAAAAAAAAAGTGGAAATTTTTAAATTTTTGTAGGAATGTGAATGTTTTTTGATTAAAATTTGCGGAAGGATTTTATTCTTTTAAGTGACATGTTTTTTAAAGATATTTGGGTCTTTCTAAGGGAACCTAACACGTATTTATGCATGGAAATCCACGGTTCGAAGAAAACCACGAAAACTCCGAACAATTAGGCCGACGGGCGCGATTCTGTTCGAACCCAGCACCTCCTCTCTACCAGCTTCGAGAGCAGAACCTCTTGGCTACTAGTTGGGCAATAATTTAATGAAGAAACTTTAGAAATTTTTCGAGGGTTTTATTTGATTTTGTCAACGAATTGAGTGTTATGAGATATTTTTATTTAAAATAGAAATTTTTTGAAAAAACAGTGGAAATTTTTAAATTTTTGTAGGAATGCGAATGTTTTTAGAATAAAATTTGGGGAAGGATTTTATTCTTTTAAGTGACATGTTTTTAAAGATATTTGGGTCTTTCTAAGGGAACCTAACACGTATTTATGCATGGAAATCCACGGTTCGAAGAAAACCACGAAAACTCCGAACAATTAGGCCGACGGGCGCGATTCTGTTCGAACCCAGCACCTCCTCTCTACCAGCTTCGAGAGCAGAACCTCTTGGCTACTAGTTGGGCAATAATTTAATGAAGAAACTTTAGAAATTTTTCGAGGGTTTTATTTGATTTTGTCAACGAATTGAGTGTTATGAGATATTTTTATTTAAAATAGAAATTTTTTGAAAAAACAGTGGAAATTTTTAAATTTTTGTAGGAATGCGAATGTTTTTAGAATAAAATTTGGGGAAGGATTTTATTCTTTTAAGTGACATGTTTTTAAAGATATTTTTTTGAATTGCAGTCATGTTTTCACAAATATTTCTCGGTTTTATATAATTGAATTGAAAGTTTTGTATTAGTCGATTAGTAATTTTAGACTATCATTAGTTAGATAAATGAAGTTATACTTTTGTAATGTGCTTTTTGACTAAACTTTACTTATTGAATGGTAAAAAATATATGTAACTAGGAAATTTGGTGAATATTTGAAGAAAAAATTAAATTTTCAGTGATCTTTTAATCTAGTCAATGTATGAATCAAAAATAAAATAAAATTTAAATTATACTTAACAAATATTTCAAAACACACCACAAGTATTCAGAGACTTAATACTATCCCATAATTTTTTAAAAGAGGAATATATATTAGCTGATTTCGTTTCATATAACATCAAATTTTACTGTATGCACGTATTCCCCAAATGGAAAAACCCTTTGGTAGATAAGCACCTCAACAGTTCGTATGATAAGTACATGACTCACTTTTCTGGAGGGTTTATTTCTAACGCAATGATGAATAGGGATTAGATAATTGTTAGTAGTTAAATATTAATTAAAAGGGAATTAGAAATTTGATTAAGGATTTTATTCTTTTAAATGAGATGTTTTCTAAAGGTAATTTTTAGAAATTGTAGTTTTTTTTTTTTTTTACCTATTTTTCAGTTACGTTTTTGAATTGAAAGGAGGACATTTATCGGTTATACGTATTGCTTTAGTGAATGTTATTAATGAATTCACATATATATGGTCATTTTGGAGCCTTTTAGAAATATTTTGCTAAGAATTTAGAACGTATGAAAATATACAGAATATCATTAAAAATATAGGATCTTCACACATGTTAATTAAGTATAATTTAATGTAAAAATAATTGTAATTCCAATTTAATTTTTAACCTAGTAAATATGTGAAGCCACGCAAACTTCAAATTTTTTCTTAATATAAATAAATATTATTTTTAGATCATTTCTTATAAATATTAATACACGAAAGAAATGATTGCGCTTTTAGAGCCTGTAACTTTAATCATCAAAATTTAAATAAATATTTATCACTTTCAAATGAAAATAATAAGCCTTTCGTTTAATATTTTTCATTTTAATTAATGCATAATTAAATTTTTCGAATGATTTTCATAATTAAAACAAATAGAAGAGGAATTCTTTTCAATTTTTTTAAGAAACAGGCAAGTTATTATTAGGCAATACACTGCAAACGTTTAATATGATGAGTCATCACTTAGACTTTAATATTAGTTTCACACATAAGTGTCATTATGTTCTCATATGTAATCAAGCGGGGGGGGTTTTAATAAATATATTATTAATATCGAGGGATATGAATAGTAATGCTAATATCACTCTTTGAAATATATATACCTTCTTATGTGTGTCTTAAAAACCTGACATAGTCATTCTGCACAGTGTTTGTGAGATATAGATTTAGTTCCCATTTATGTTACGTAATAGAGATCATGTGATTTTCCCCCACCCATCGCAGTTCATTCTTTATCATTATTCTGACATAGTATTGTAAGTATCATTTTTTTAGGAAATGTATAGTGTTATAGAAGTGAATGACCAGAATTTGAAAAATTTCGTCAAAATAATTTTTATATATTAACTAACTTTTCAAGATATATTTATCTCACATATTTAAACTGCTTTTTAAATTCGTGATTAAGTTCCACAAATGCATATGCTTCAACAACACATATTTTGCATAAGAGAAATAAGTATTCACATAAAAATCACACTTACCTTTTACGAACACATCTGTTTCACACACTTTCTCGAAAAAATGGAGAAGACAAGTCCTTATCCAATTGAAATGACTAACAAGTTATGAGTCATTCGTGGGTTTTTCCTACGTAGATAACCTCACGGATTAGGAATGCATTTAATTTTCGACACTAGATTTATATTATTAAAGTTAGAATTGCAATTAACACATATCCTTTAATTGATTTTTATAATAATTAAATTAATAATTCAATTAATCTTTTAAAAATTTAGTTTTTTTTAGTTTTATTCATTCTTAACAAAATATACAAAATTAACAAAGTCATTTTAAATACAAGTGAACTATTCACCCTATTGCTATACTCGACTTGCGCGAAATAAAATACAACCTGCTACTACTCTTACCTGGAGCGCACTGACTGATAACATCCCCGCTTTTCTACTTAAGCAAGATCACGTGATATCACCGCGCATGCGCTATGGTAACTAGTGACGTAATCGATCGCTGATAAGATTTCACATGACTGGATCGTATAGGATAACGAGGGTTTTAGGTTGAGTTGTTTTTTTACTGAATGTTGAGTTGTATTTTGCAGGATATTTAAGGGGGGAGGAAGTGGGGGAAATGTCACGTGATGGTTTGTATAGGATAACAAAGGTTTATTAATTAACGATGACATAATCTCCATGTTGGAATATGCATGGGTTTTGAATGACAATAGCCTTATTGTGTATTCACTTTTAATGAATTTAATTAATGACTCTTATTCAATTTTTATTTTAATTGGACTTTTGTACGATCACGTGGTGTCTACTTGAAGTTTCGTTGTGGCAACGTGACGGATCTTCTGCTCCATGACGTCACACATTCCTTTTGGAACATCATCTTTCATGTTAGGACTGGAAAACTGCCCACGTGTGCTATGACGTCATACGTGCATTCTTAAACACAAAAAATATAGATTAACCGGAATCGATTGTGAAGTTGAGTTGTTTTTTTATGCTTTCGGTGACGTTTAACTGTAACCAATCGTGATAAAAGTTTATTATTCAGCAATTGGCAACAGTTGTGTTTGTCAGTTGATTGTATTTTTCTTGTGAGTGTAGCATCGTTTGTGGAATTGCGAATTTTTTTGGTGTTTGTATAGATCTTAACCAAATTAAAAATGAAACGTCTTAATTCGGATATCTGCAATTTGGAATCCAGAATGCGGAAAGAAGCTGCAAACGAGTTGCATCAAAAACTTCGTCTTCAGAACGAAAATAAAAACAGAATTGCGAAAAGAATAAAAGTGGATGATGCCGGCGAAACATTTTTTACTAGAGAATCCTTACCGAGCCATATGTTTCATCTTGGTGACGACAATTATGTATCCATTGTTTTTTTCCTAACCCACATACGTGTGCATATTAGAAGATTTTTAACTGATGAAGAAGGATTTCTTCACCCATCTAAAAATGGTGTTTCGCTTTCTCCTTCAGTGTGGCATTCTTTTCAACGAAAATCGTATAACTTTGCGGAACAAGTTATTATTATAGACAAAGACTTATGTGTTACACGAGAAATTAAAGATGAAGGAAACCTTTATCTTTTTCAGAGAATGTTTCAGCGAAAAAATCTGAGTTTTCAGTTTTTACCTGAGAATGTAATTCTTGCTGGATCACACATGGCTAATCTGCAGGATCTTTTTTCTACCATTAGTGCGAAAGTTAAAGAGTGCCTAATTCAACAGACTCTCGGATACTTCGTATCTTTTGAACATACTCATGCTGAAACAATACCGGATAGCAGCAATGCTAACATCTTTTGTGATTTTCACGATTATGCCAATTTGACCTTTTCATTAAAAAAGTGTTTGACAAAATCGGTTAGTGTAAAAATTTGTGAACTTTTTTATTGTTTTGCATGCAAAGCAGACTATCCAAAGTCGGATCTTCATTCCTGTATTACCTTTTCTCCAACTGAAAAATTTGAAGGATATTTTGAATTGGCATTTTATAAACTGGACTTTCGTCAACTAGCAAAAGACTTTTATCTTGAAAATGCCAATGACTTTTCAATAGTGCTTGTAGATAATTTTTTTTCAACTTTAGATGTTTCATGTGTACTTGAAGACATTAAAAAAATGTATATTGAAAATGAAGAAACTGTGTTTAATAATGTAATTTCGTCTAATGAATAAATTTATATATGTTGATTTTATTTTAGTTTGTGTTTTTTTTCGTGTCATGTCCTGATTTTTTGCCTGAACTTGAAGTAGATTATTTAGGTTAACTGCTGCTGGCTACATTTTAATACTACAGTGCCACGTGTGGTTTTAACTCCGGGTTAATTTATATTTCATGAATAACAAGTTCTAAAAATTTACACATAGAATAATAACTTTGTTAAAATTTTGTTTTAAGTTAAATTATGTGTTAAACTAAAATTTCATTCGCTTCAATTAAAAAGATATATTTAGAATGACTCATCATTAGTATGAAAAGAGAATTTCTACCAAAAATACGCATGAAATGAATAAAATATTTTTCACATGATATAAATACATTTAGAATAGAGCATTCCACATAAATAATATCTTTTTAAAATATCAATTTACTTTTTAAAATCATTCAAAAGAGAACATTTCACATAAATAATATCAATTTACTTTTTCACACTATTAATTCAACAAGAAAAAAATGAGTAATACTTTTTTAAGATCGATCGCTGATAAGATTTCCTAATTAAAACTTGTATTCATTTCTTCCCAAGCAAGTGTACGAGGTGCTCGTGTCTTGGTAAGTAGCATTTAAAGTTATTTTTGTAATGTGTTTTAATATGTAGTGTAGGTGAAAAGGAATACACAGTTTTAATTAGGAAATCTTATCAGCGATCGATCTTAAAAAAGTATTACTCATTTTTTTCTTGTTGAATTAATAGTGTGAAAAAGTAAATTGATATTATTTATGTGAAATGTTCTCTTTTGAATGATTTTAAAAAGTAAATTGATATTTTAAAAAGATATTATTTATGTGGAATGCTCTATTCTAAATGTATTTATATCATGTGAAAAATATTTTATTCATTTCATGCGTATTTTTGGTAGAAATTCTCTTTTCATACTAATGATGAGTCATTCTAAATATATCTTTTTAATTGAAGCGAATGAAATTTTAGTTTAACACATAATTTAACTTAAAACAAAATTTTAACAAAGTTATTATTCTATGTGTAAATTTTTAGAACTTGTTATTCATGAAATATAAATTAACCCGGAGTTAAAACCACACGTGGCACTGTAGTATTAAAATGTAGCCAGCAGCAGTTAACCTAAATAATCTACTTCAAGTTCAGGCAAAAAATCAGGACATGACACGAAAAAAAACACAAACTAAAATAAAATCAACATATATAAATTTATTCATTAGACGAAATTACATTATTAAACACAGTTTCTTCATTTTCAATATACATTTTTTTAATGTCTTCAAGTACACATGAAACATCTAAAGTTGAAAAAAAATTATCTACAGGCACTATTGAAAAGTCATTGGCATTTTCAAGATAAAAGTCTTTTGCTAGTTGACGAAAGTCCAGTTTATAAAATGCCAATTCAAAATATCCTTCAAATTTTTCAGTTGGAGAAAAGGTAATACAGGAATGAAGATCCGACTTTGGATAGTCTGCTTTGCATGCAAAACAATAAAAAAGTTCACAAATTTTTACACTAACCGATTTTGTCAAACACTTTTTTAATGAAAAGGTCAAATTGGCATAATCGTGAAAATCACAAAAGATGTTAGCATTGCTGCTATCCGATATTGTTTCAGCATGAGTATGTTCAAAAGATACGAAGTATCCGAGAGTCTGTTGAATTAGGCACTCTTTAACTTTCGCACTAATGGTAGAAAAAAGATCCTGCAGATTAGCCATGTGTGATCCAGCAAGAATTACATTCTCAGGTAAAAACTGAAAACTCAGATTTTTTCGCTGAAACATTCTCTGAAAAAGATAAAGGTTTCCTTCATCTTTAATTTCTCGTGTAACACATAAGTCTTTGTCTATAATAATAACTTGTTCCGCAAAGTTATACGATTTTCGTTGAAAAGAATGCCACACTGAAGGAGAAAGCGAAACACCATTTTTAGATGGGTGAAGAAATCCTTCTTCATCAGTTAAAAATCTTCTAATATGCACACGTATGTGGGTTAGGAAAAAAACAATGGATACATAATTGTCGTCACCAAGATGAAACATATGGCTCGGTAAGGATTCTCTAGTAAAAAATGTTTCGCCGGCATCATCCACTTTTATTCTTTTCGCAATTCTGTTTTTATTTTCGTTCTGAAGACGAAGTTTTTGATGCAACTCGTTTGCAGCTTCTTTCCGCATTCTGGATTCCAAATTGCAGATATCCGAATTAAGACGTTTCATTTTTAATTTGGTTAAGATCTATACAAACACCAAAAAAAAATTCGCAATTCCACAAACGATGCTACGCTCACAAGAAAAATACAATCAACTGACAAACACAACTGTTGCCAATTGCTGAATAATAAACTTTTATCACGATTGGTTACAGTTAAACGTCACCGAAAGCATAAAAAAACAACTCAACTTCACAATCGATTCCGGTTAATCTATATTTTTTGTGTTTAAGAATGCACGTATGACGTCATAGCACACGTGGGCAGTTTTCCAGTCCTAACATGAAAGATGATGTTCCAAAAGGAATGTGTGACGTCATGGAGCAGAAGATCCATCACGTTGCCACAACGAAACTTCAAGTAGACACCACGTGATCGTACAAAAGTCCAATTAAAATAAAAATTGAATAAGAGTCATTAATTAAATTCATTAAAAGTGAATACACAATAAGGCTATTGTCATTCAAAACCCATGCATATTCCAACATGGAGATTATGTCATCGTTAATTAATAAACCTTTGTTATCCTATACAAACCATCACGTGACATTTCCCCCACTTCCTCCCCCCCTTAAATATCCTGCAAAATACAACTCAACATTCAGTAAAAAAACAACTCAACCTAAAACCCTCGTTATCCTATACGATCCAGTCATGTGAAATCTTATCAGCGATCGATTACGTCACTAGTTACCATAGCGCATGCGCGGTGATATCACGTGATCTTGCTTAAGTAGAAAAGCGGGGATGTTATCAGTCAGTGCGCTCCAGGTAAGAGTAGTAGCAGGTTGTATTTTATTTCGCGCAAGTCGAGTATAGCAATAGGGTGAATAGTTCACTTGTATTTAAAATGACTTTGTTAATTTTGTATATTTTGTTAAGAATGAATAAAACTAAAAAAAACTAAATTTTTAAAAGATTAATTGAATTATTAATTTAATTATTCTAAATATCAATTAAAGGATATGTGTTAATTGCAATTCTAACTTAAATAATATATACTCGAAAATTTAATGAACTCCTAATCAGTGAAGTTATCTACCTGGGAAAAACCCCTGAATGACTCATAACTTGTTAGTCATTTGAATCAGATAAGAACTTGTCCTCTCCATTTTTCGAGGAAGTGTATCAAACAGATGTGTTCGTAAAAGGTAAGTGTGATTTTTATGTGAATACTTATTTCTCTTATGCAAAATATGTGTTGTTGAAGCATATGCA
This sequence comes from Maratus speciosus, assembly GCA_963932465.1. Taxonomy (NCBI): domain Eukaryota; kingdom Metazoa; phylum Arthropoda; class Arachnida; order Araneae; family Salticidae; genus Maratus; species Maratus speciosus. Next base: position 181,409,440 of record OZ010798.1, read on the forward strand.
TTTGTGGAACTTAATCACGAATTTAAAAAGCAGTTTAAATATGTGAGATAAATATATCTTGAAAAGTTAGTTAATATATAAAAATTATTTTGACGAAATTTTTCAAATTCTGGTCATTCACTTCTATAACACTATACATTTCCTAAAAAAATGATACTTACAATACTATGTCAGAATAATGATAAAGAATGAACTGCGATGGGTGGGGGAAAATCACATGATCTCTATTACGTAACATAAATGGGAACTAAATCTATATCTCACAAACACTGTGCAGAATGACTATGTCAGGTTTTTAAGACACACATAAGAAGGTATATATATTTCAAAGAGTGATATTAGCATTACTATTCATATCCCTCGATATTAATAATATATTTATTAAAACCCCCCCCGCTTGATTACATATGAGAACATAATGACACTTATGTGTGAAACTAATATTAAAGTCTAAGTGATGACTCATCATATTAAACGTTTGCAGTGTATTGCCTAATAATAACTTGCCTGTTTCTTAAAAAAATTGAAAAGAATTCCTCTTCTATTTGTTTTAATTATGAAAATCATTCGAAAAATTTAATTATGCATTAATTAAAATGAAAAATATTAAACGAAAGGCTTATTATTTTCATTTGAAAGTGATAAATATTTATTTAAATTTTGATGATTAAAGTTACAGGCTCTAAAAGCGCAATCATTTCTTTCGTGTATTAATATTTATAAGAAATGATCTAAAAATAATATTTATTTATATTAAGAAAAAATTTGAAGTTTGCGTGGCTTCACATATTTACTAGGTTAAAAATTAAATTGGAATTACAATTATTTTTACATTAAATTATACTTAATTAACATGTGTGAAGATCCTATATTTTTAATGATATTCTGTATATTTTCATACGTTCTAAATTCTTAGCAAAATATTTCTAAAAGGCTCCAAAATGACCATATATATGTGAATTCATTAATAACATTCACTAAAGCAATACGTATAACCGATAAATGTCCTCCTTTCAATTCAAAAACGTAACTGAAAAATAGGTAAAAAAAAAAAAAAAAACTACAATTTCTAAAAATTACCTTTAGAAAACATCTCATTTAAAAGAATAAAATCCTTAATCAAATTTCTAATTCCCTTTTAATTAATATTTAACTACTAACAATTATCTAATCCCTATTCATCATTGCGTTAGAAATAAACCCTCCAGAAAAGTGAGTCATGTACTTATCATACGAACTGTTGAGGTGCTTATCTACCAAAGGGTTTTTCCATTTGGGGAATACGTGCATACAGTAAAATTTGATGTTATATGAAACGAAATCAGCTAATATATATTCCTCTTTTAAAAAATTATGGGATAGTATTAAGTCTCTGAATACTTGTGGTGTGTTTTGAAATATTTGTTAAGTATAATTTAAATTTTATTTTATTTTTGATTCATACATTGACTAGATTAAAAGATCACTGAAAATTTAATTTTTTCTTCAAATATTCACCAAATTTCCTAGTTACATATATTTTTTACCATTCAATAAGTAAAGTTTAGTCATAAAGCACATTACAAAAGTATAACTTCATTTATCTAACTAATGATAGTCTAAAATTACTAATCGACTAATACAAAACTTTCAATTCAATTATATAAAACCGAGAAATATTTGTGAAAACATGACTGCAATTCAAAAAAATATCTTTAAAAACATGTCACTTAAAAGAATAAAATCCTTCCCCAAATTTTATTCTAAAAACATTCGCATTCCTACAAAAATTTAAAAATTTCCACTGTTTTTTCAAAAAATTTCTATTTTAAATAAAAATATCTCATAACACTCAATTCGTTGACAAAATCAAATAAAACCCTCGAAAAATTTCTAAAGTTTCTTCATTAAATTATTGCCCAACTAGTAGCCAAGAGGTTCTGCTCTCGAAGCTGGTAGAGAGGAGGTGCTGGGTTCGAACAGAATCGCGCCCGTCGGCCTAATTGTTCGGAGTTTTCGTGGTTTTCTTCGAACCGTGGATTTCCATGCATAAATACGTGTTAGGTTCCCTTAGAAAGACCCAAATATCTTTAAAAAACATGTCACTTAAAAGAATAAAATCCTTCCGCAAATTTTAATCAAAAAACATTCACATTCCTACAAAAATTTAAAAATTTCCACTTTTTTTTTTTTTTAATTTCCATTTCAAATAAAAATATCTCAAACCACTGAATTCATTAACAAAATCAAATGAAACTCTCAAAAATTTTCTGAAGTTTCTTCATTAAGTTATTTTCTTATTCATATTTTTTAATTAGCATTTTTAATTAATTACTATTTTTAATGAATGAATATTTTTAATTCTAAAAATTCGCGACTGCATACTATAGTTGACTAAAAATAAATTTCAAATTGCTCGAAAAATTCTAAGTCGCTTCATTAAATATTTTCTCATTAAATTTTTAATTGCTATTTTTAATTACTAATTAGTAAACCGACAGTAAAAAAAATACCCCCTCGTACTATAACTGAATAAAAATAAATTTCAAACTCAAAAATTCTAAGTCCCCTCATTAAAATTTCTAAATTAATATTTTTCATTCATTATTTTTAATTACTTTTTAATTAATTATTCATTTAAACCTCATACTATACTACACTCAAAATAATAACGCCCGAAAATTATGTAACCGAAAAAAATAACCCTCGTACTATAACACATCAAAAAATCAATCTCCCGAAAATTCCCGCTTTTATCTAAAAAAAATCCTTATCGCATTAACCCCTCCTCCAAGAGTAGAGTCGCGAGAGGAGGAGGAGCACGAGAGGTGTAGCACGAGAGGAGGAGCACGGGAGGTGCTGCACCTGCACCTGCACCTGCACCTGCACATGCACCTCCTCTCGTGCACCTCAACACCTCCTCCTGAGGTCGGAGCCCCACTTTTCATCTACTCATTTATAGAAATAATAATTTAAAACATTCATCATATACTAAATATCAGATTAATAAACTTTCATTCTTAATGAAATTCATTTAATTTTAATATTTGTTTAATTAATTAATGTAAGCAGAGAACAAGATATCTTCAACATTATGCCCCTATCTTTTCATCTCGGACATTAATAAGAAATAAAAGGAATTTGGTGGTGGAGTATGCGTACAAATGTAAATAAGTGCGAGTAGTAAGTCAAAATTACGTCCACTACTAACCATATCACAATATTAAAGTTATTTGCTTAAAAGACGTTATATACATTAAAAATAATTAAAAATTCATATTTACATGTTTCAACTCATTACTGAGTTGTAATCAGAATGTATAAATTTGTATTTTTATGTATTTTATGTATTATAGAATGTATTTTTATAACGTCTTTTAAGCAAATAAATATTTTAATATTGTGATATGGTTAGTAGTGGACGTAATTTTGAGATTACTTCTCGCACTTATTTACATTTGAATCATTCATTTTTGCTGGATAAAAATGAAGTCTTCTGGTTGTTGATATGAATTCAAATGCAATGACATGAAACTAAGAGATGGTGCTTCAAATACTTCCTTTAATCTTGGCTTTTTACCTTATCTGGATGTGTATCAGTGTTTTAAATATGAAAGGTTGCGGTTAGAAGAGAGCTTCTTAATCTGCGTTTTCTTAAAATTTGTAAGGATATGAATATTACTCCAAAATTTTTGAAAGTGAACAATTGTTTTATGAATCAAAACTGTACACATATGGTGAAGCAGTTTGAACAGAGATGTTTAAAATCTTATATCAGACAAAAATATGCAATGATTAATTCCTTATCTATTAAAACAACGGACGCCTGTGAGAGAATGAAGGGCAGTTACCCCCCTCTACTGTTTGATATTTTATTCAAAAAAGTGGTATACTATAGAGAGTTACAAAATAGGAGGAAAACGATAACACAGAGTAACAAGATTAATAGATTGAAAAGGAGTACTCCAATAAAAAACAATAGAAAAGGAGTTGAATATATCTATTTATCTGATCATAAGTTTACTCAATATGAAGATAAAGTTTTACGGCTTGGACCGAAGTTTATTTTCGAAAGACGTCCTAATGTTACCGAAGTGATTACTGAATGCGAACATATCGTTCAAGCGGCTCCTAGAGATCATAGAGAAGAAGTAAGGAATACACTTTTTAACGCAGCTAATAAATTTAATAAACGTTCTAATACTCCTGTCAATATATCACACTGATTAAAAAAATGAAAAACAGATTAAAACCATTAAGAGAATAAGATCATACAAAGGTATTTCCATAAAAGAGACTGATAAATCTAATCGCTTGGCTATCCTTAATAGGAAAGAGTACATTAATAAAATGCAGGATTGTATCGATAAAATGAAATGTAAAACCGTCAAGCATAACCCATCATCACGTAAAATTTGTGACAAAACTAAAGAGATCATTGAAAAAGAAAAATAGCCGGATTTCATGAAAATTAAATTGAGGTTAAACAAATTAGCTGTCATACCTAGATTAGTGGGTAAAGTGAAAGATCATAAACAAGATTGTCCTCTTCGCCCGATTGTGACAAAATGCCAAGGTCCTACCTACTTCTTAGAAAAAGCATACGTTCCCCTACTACAGCAGTTGTTGCCTCCTTCCGTATTTAAAGTGGACTCTACTACAGATTTCATTGAGAAAATCAAGAAAATCAACATCTCTGAAGACTGTATTTTAGCAAGTTTTGACATTGTTTCCCTTTATCCTTCCATAGATACAATAGAAGTTACCAAGAACCTAGAACATTTTATCGATAATGAAGAAAACTTTGATCTGCCCATGAAGAACATTTTAAAGAGTGGTTTAAACTTAATTATTTCAAGTAATTTTTTTATTTTTGATAATGTTATTTATGAACAATCATGTGGTGCTCCGATAGGATCCCCTATATCTGGCCTTCTGGCGGAATTTAAATTACGCCCCCTCGAATCTAAAATTTTCAGCACTTTTGAGGTAGTTCCTTTAGTATGGTTACGTTATGTAGACGATATTTTTATTGTTTGGCGAGGTAATATAGATGAGTTAATGATTTTCATACTGCAGTTAAATGAACTAGACAATAATATTAAAATTACTTTTGAACTAGAAACAGGGGGAAAATTACCTTTTTTAGATGTTGAGTTACAGAGAAAGGGGAATCAATTAATTCGTTCAGTTTACCCGAAAACCTATCGCGGATTTAAACAATATACCTTCCGATGCATACACCCCAATGCCTTATAAATTATCCACCTTCAGGTTCCTTATTAATCGTGTTTTCAGGATTTCTTCTGATATAAACCTGATGGATGAATTACAGAAAATTAAACGTATCGCTATTGATAATGAATATCAGGTAAAATTAATTAACAAATTGATTCAGAGCTCCTTTGATACTTCTAAAAATAAAAATAAGACTATTAATGAAATTAATATGAAAAGGGTTGTAGCAAATTATTTCCCGGGTTTCTTTGAACATATAAAAAATCATTTAAGAAATTTTGGTTTATGTTTGATCCCGAAGCCGCCTCCGAAATTAAAAATTCTTTTAAATACTAAAATTGATCCCATTAATAGAAATGACCTCTCAAAAGTTTATATGATTCCATTTATTAGGAAAGTATGAGTCAAAAATCATTATATAGGTATAACCCAACGAAAATTCAATATCAGATGTAAAGAACATATAGCGGACATAAAATATAATAGAGGTAATACTGCTTTATCCCGGCTAAATCAAATAGAGAACATTAATATACTTTTTAGCGACAGTAAAATAATCTAAAGGTCTAATTTTTATTTTCAATTATTTATAAGAGAGTCCATTGAAATTTATTTAAGAGGTTCAGGAGTTTGTAACGATACATTATCTTTTCGTATCCCGAATTTATGGGTTGAATGGTTGGACAACTTACGGCGTCGCGACATAGAAGGAACACGAGCAATCGCGAAAATGTAGGGCGCGTTATTTGATTACTTGTTTATATTCGATGATTTTTCCCATTTTTCATATGCATTTGTAATTTTTCTGTTATACATTTTTATAACGATTCAGTAATGAGTTGAAACATGTAAATATGGATTTTTAATTATTTTTAATGTTTTTATAACGTCTTTTAAGCAAATAAATACTTTAATATTGTGATATGGAGTATGCGTACTTTCAATCTTCACTTTTTAAACTTTATGCGGATTCGATTAAAAATGTACGCTTTATTTCCAGATAAAAACACTTATATGTAAAATAATTTATTAAAATATTTAACACACTTTAAATTGTTAAATACATATTTGTATTGCAACATCAAGATTTTTAAAATTTCATAAGGTATTATTTTATATATACATCTTTGTTCTCATGTAACTAATGTTAATAATAAAATAATTTTCAAGATATCACCTTTCTCGCGTTTTTACCTGTAAAAGTACTTTCACCTTTACAACACTATCTTTGCCAGAAACACCAGAAATGTTACAATTTCTTAAGATAGCAGCCAATTTTAAACTTTCTCTTTTAAATGTTTTATCTATTCGTCTAAAAGTTTTGAAAGATTTTATTAACGCATGCAAATTTTCATATTTAAGAAATAGTGTCAAAATACAGAATAAATTTGAAGTTGTTCTAGTATAATAAATATTTCATTAACAAGATTTATACACATTTCTTTTACGCAGAGATGCTGCAAGAAAAGACGAATGTTTGCTAATTTAGGAAAATATAATAAAACCACAAACAAAAATGTACAATAACCTCCTCCGACTTACCTATGATTCCGAAATGCGTTCTTTATCTTTAGAAAATTCAGAAACTAATATATTTTTGATTTTCGGAAACTTTTCCGAATAGCTTTTTAGTGTATTAAGGGGTCTTGTACCTTTTAAACGCGTCGAAAAGTAACGAAAAACTTCAAAGTTTGAATTAGTCTATCTTCAAAACCTTTTTATGCATAAACATGAAATTTTGGATATTGATTAAGCAGATGGTGCTTTGTAATGTGCTGTCATTAGAAATTTGTTAGCCTTTTACAGAATTTGTGTATAGTTGAAATCAAAATAGCTCTTTTTTTTCGTCCATAAGTCATTATGGGTATGATAACTTGAGAAAGTATGTATGGATTGTCATAAAACTTGGTAAAGAGTCTAAACATATATGTGTGTTTAAAATGAACTACTCTTAGGCCAAAATTATTTCATTAACTACAGTCGGACCTCGATATCTCGAACCTCCTTATCTCGAAACCCTTGATATCTCGAAAAAAGAAATTTCCCCTGCATTTCCATCAAAATTCAAATTTTTTTTCCATAGTTATCTCGAAATATATTTTCCAAAACCCTTGATATGTCGAAATATTTTCCACAGAAATTAGTTTGACTTTTTACTTTTGGCTATTGTCAGCTGTAGAACTAGTTTGATCTGGATGCTGGATTCACATTCTTTTATCCCTTTGTTGATACAATGAACTTAAAGGGTAAGAATGGAAGGCTTTTGAAACCGAAAAAAGGGGCAACATCGTTTTTTGGAAACTTTGCAGTAAAAGTGCACCGGGTGACTCAGCTACCTGTAAAGAGTGGCTCTCAGAACTTCCTTCTCTTTTAAAATACTATAAAGCAGATGATGTGTTTAACGCAGATAAGATTGTATTATTGTACCATAGTTTTTCCAATAAAACGTCTGCATTTAAAGTTGAAGAAATCCGACGTGGCAAACCAAGTAAACTTCATGTAATTGTGCTTTTGGCGGCAAATCAAAGTAGTAAAGAAAAGCTTCCTCCTCTTATGATAGGACGATCTAAAGAACCGAGGTGCTTTGCTAAAATTAAGTCATTTCTAATGCTGTACAGGTGAAATATAAAGGCTCCAATGGCAAAAGCAATTTTTGCTGATTGGCTGGTAGGAATCGGTAAAACAATGGCTAAAAGTAAAATCCAATTCTCCTCTTCATAGACAATTGAAAAACCCACTTTAATCTTCCAACGATAAAAAATATCGCTGTTAAATTTTTGCCGCCAAACACGATTTCGAAGTTTCGACCAAGACAACCAACGACAACCATTCAACTAGGAGATAATCCGTAGCTTCAAAGTTGATGATTGAGCCCAAATTGAGAGAAACTTCTGAATAATATCCAATTCGTCATTTCTTAATCACGAATTGGATATTATTTAATCAAAACAAGTTTGTGTATAACACAATTTTGAAATTAATAAAACTTTGAGAAGTGTAATTTGTTAATTATTAGTAGATTATGTGAAGTTTTTGACGAATCTTTTTTTTTTTTTTTTACAGAAAACGGCAGTTTGTGAGATTAGATTTTTAAATTTTGTCAAAACCTTGATAACTCGAAACCTCTATATCTTGAATTTTTTTCTCTTCCCCACAGATTCGAGATATCGAGGTTGTACTGTATATAAAAAAATATTTTTGTAAAAAAAATAATAAAATTTTTATATTTTTAATAAATAAAAATTGTCATAACTAAAAATATTACCATTGTAAATACCTTAAAAGTAGTTCATTTTAAACACATATATTTGTTTAGTATCTTTACCAAATTTCATGACATTCCATACAGACTTTCTCAAGATATCATGAGCGCGATGACTTCTGGAGTAAAAAATGAGATATTTTGATTTCAACAATACACGAATTCTGTAAAAGGCTAACAAATTTCTAATGACAGCATATTACAAATCACAATCTGTTTAATCAATGTCCAAAATTTTATGTTTATACATAAAATGGTTTTGAAGATAGACTAATTCAAACTTTGAAGTTTTTCGTTACTTTTCGACGCGTTTAAAAGGTACAAGACCCCTTGATCAGTTTTCTCAACATTGAATATCTTTTTTAGGATGCTATCAATTCTCAATTAAACATTTTCAGCTGCGAAATTGAACTTATATATGCAAATTTAACAAAATAATATTAATTTTAACGAAAATGTTAATGCTATTAATTTATCATTTTGGCTATAAAACATGCACGTCGAACATAAAAATGTTTAATATATTGTTATAGTTTCCTAAAAACCAATATCCCAGTTTTTAAAAAATTGATTAATATACTATAAAAACTACTCGGAAACATTTCCGAAAATCAGTGGCAGAAAAGAACTTTCTTTTTTGTAAATACTTTTTTAAATCTAGAAAGTATATTGGTTTCTGCAGTTTCTAAATATAAAGGACGATTTTTGGTTTTTTCGGTAACCTAAAAGAGATTATATATTAGATGTAAATTTCCAACTGGGCGAAAAATGTCCGGACCAGGATACGAACCCGGGACCTCCCTGGCTGAAGCCGCCAGTGCTCTGCCATCTGAGCTATCCCGGACGATTCTGGTCGAACTTTTTCACCCAGCTAACCTTGATGATTACAGCATCTGGTCTGAAACCTGGTTCAGCTCAACAGAATAAATCTCAGGTAATGGAACTCCAGAAATCGCTGGAAACGAAATTACACTAGATTAATATTAACACAATTATTCTAATTGGTAAACAAATCATATATTAGATGTAAATTTCCAACTGGGCGAAAAATGTCCGGACCAGGATACGAACCCGGGACCTCCCTGGCTGAAGCCGCCAGTGCTCTGCCATCTGAGCTATCCCGGACGATTCTGGTCGAACTTTTTCACCCAGCTAACCTTGATGATTACAGCATCTGGTCTGAAACCTGGTTCAGCTCAACAGAATAAATCTCAGGTAATGGAACTCCAGATCGTCCGGGATAGCTCAGATGGCAGAGCACTGGCGGCTTCAGCCAGGGAGGTCCCGGGTTCGTATCCTGGTCCGGACATTTTTCGCCCAGTTGGAAATTTACATCTAATATATGATTTGTTTACCAATTAGAATAATTGTGTTAATATTAATCTAGTATAATTTCGTTTCCAGCGATTTCTGGAGTTCCATTACCTGAGATTTATTCTGTTGAGCTGAACCAGGTTTCAGACCAGATGCTGTAATCATCAAGGTTAGCTGGGTGAAAAAGTTCGACCAGAATCGTCCGGGATAGCTCAGATGGCAGAGCACTGGCGGCTTCAGCCAGGGAGGTCCCGGGTTCGTATCCTGGTCCGGACATTTTTCGCCCAGTTGGAAATTTACATCTAATATATGATTTGTTTACCAATTAGAATAATTGTGTTAATATTAATCTAGTGTAATTTCGTTTCCAGCGATTTCTGGAGTTCCATTACCTGAGATTTATTCTGTTGAGCTGAACCGGGTTTCAGACCAGATGCTGTAATCATCAAGGTTAGCTGGGTGAAAAAGTTCGACCAGAATCGTCCGGGATAGCTCAGATGGCAGAGCACTGGCGGCTTCAGCCAGGGAGGTCCCGGGTTCGTATCCTGGTCCGGACATTTTTCGCCCAGTTGGAAATTTACATCTAATATATGATTTGTTTACCAATTAGAATAATTGTGTTAATATCAATCTAGTGTAATTTCGTTTCCAGCGATTTCTGGAGTTCCATTACCTGAGATTTATTCTGTTGAGCTGAACCAGGTTTAAGACCAGATGCTGTAATCATCAAGGTTAGCTGGGTGAAAAAGTTCGACCAGAATCGTCCGGGATAGCTCAGATGGCAGAGCACTGGCGGCTTCAGCCAGGGAGGTCCCGGGTTCGTATCCTGGTCCGGACATTTTTCGCCCAGTTGGAAATTTACATCTAATATATGATTTGTTTACCAATTAGAATAATTGTGTTAATATTAATCTAGTCTAAAAGAGATTATTTTATGTTTTCTTTTTTAGGTGCGTTCGTAATTATTGCCGAAACGTCAGTGAAGGCTTACTGTGGAGACACGAAAAGTTTTGATTTCCGTTTGTCTGTCTGTCCGTCTGTCTGTCTGTCTGTCTGTCTGTCTGTCTGTCTGTCTGTTCCGCGATAACTGCCGCAAAAAGCACCCGATCAGCTTGAAATTAATTGGGCATATTCGTGAAATACCCGGACGTAGCTGTATAGTTTTTGGTTAAATTTAGTTCATTCGTTCGGAAAATATGGAAGATTTTATTTTTCTTTATAATGCTTTTCTACGGCAAGTCAGACGATTTTCAAATTTCGATTAGTTGAAAGAAAATGGCACGTTTGATTAATGGATTTAAATGTCAAATTATGGATACTAAAATTCCAAATAAGGGTTTTAAATTATTCCTATTATATTTAAGTTTTATCAATATATCTATCAGATTTTTTTATTTACGTGTATAATGTTTTGAGGACATTTATACATGTATTCCAATAATATAAAGAATTTTTAAATTAATTTTCTTGTTTTACATGATACATATTTCTTTTTTTTTCCTTTTCTTCGTTGCCTAGCGACTGTTATTCGTAGCCTATCATTGCGTCAAATATGAATGAAGTTAGTAAATTACGTTAATTTTGTTGCAGGTACTATTAAAAGGCTATCACAAAAAATATTTTATCGCGCCAAATCGATGCAATTTATGCAATTAACAGTGGACACGATAATGAATTATTTTCCAGTAGATTTATAGATCTCCAGATATGCATATTTTGGGGGGCTTTTAATATGTTATTGCTATCGCATGGATTAGGATGTTTAAACTAATGTTTAACCATGCTGAAAAAAAAGTACAGTTAAAGGCATGTAAATCCTTTTTAACACTTTCCAACATGGATGAAAAGTATTTATGACTTCAGTTTTTCTATCTGTCGCCTGCCGTGTTTCTCTACGGGCTCTAACTCGCGTAAATATAGTCGGGATTACATGTAATTGATATACGTTATCGAGGTTTGCCAAAGTATGTTTGGTATTAAAAATGAAGAGTGTAGCATTCATAGCTTAATTACAGGGGCACTCAAAACTATTCCGTTACATTATAGTCTTTGGGAAAAATCGTCTGCGGTGTATTTTAATAATGTTAAACAATTTTAAACGTAATGAAATTTATATACTTTATTAAGGTGCACGAGAACCTGGTTACTATAAAATATGTTATGTGTAGCACTTACAGCATGCGTACAAAGAACTCAAAAATATTCATAATATTACAATCTTTGAAGAAAATCCTTTTGTGACGTTTTTTAATGATGTTACTCTGTTACAAAATAATAAAATTGATATGTATTTTTGAAACATTTTTGTAGTATATGGGGTGCAAAGCATATGTTTTTTTCAGGGTCACACAAAAGTGGTCAATTAAAATGTGGTCTACGGGGGGAAAAAAACTCTTCACAGCTTATTTTAACACATTAGCGACGGGAAACGAGAATTCTCGTTTTTATTCAGAATACATCATTGGCTAAGGGAGTGACTTCTACCTTACAGAAAAGACATTTATATTGTGTTGTCCATATTTTTTATAGATTGTAAGACATATATTACATCCGTACATTGAAAGATATTTACTGCTGCATAAACATGAAAAACATATCTCAATAACCAATTTCCGAGACACTTTCAGAAGAGGGAGGAGCTTCTACTGTTATTAAACCCAGATTTAATTAAATTGCCTGTCGTCAGTGTGTTAATTGGGTTGCACTAATTCAAACATTATGAAATTAAATTACATTACTGTGGTTGACTATAAGAAGCTTGAATATGATTTGTATCGTATTTATCGTTCATTTATAGGGTCACATAAAAAATTTCGGATACAGTTCTGGTCTATTAGGGATGTTTGCTGAAGAGAATTTTCGATTATGGTGTGCGTTTTAACGTTAAGTAAATTTGTGCTTAATAAGTAGTGCTTAAATATTGTATAGACCATGTACAGGGATACACAAATGAATTCGTAAGTATAAATGAAAATGAGCGACAATTGCTTCAGTGTGATTTTTTTTTTTTTTTTTTTTTTTTTTTTGAGTTATGTATTTCCCAGCCCAATTACATTTAGTATACTAACAAATGTTTGCAGAATTTAAATAGAACCATATACAGGACTCCGCAGAAACTGGATATATGGTGCACACTATGCATACTAATCCCCGGAACTGTGATATGAGCAGTTTTAAGAGGGTTTTTTGTCTGCATTAAATTTAAATGTTATAGACGATGCGTAAAAATCTTCACGTAATATACAGGGCTGTAGAAAAGAATTCATGTACGTTTCCGTCTATTGGTAGAATTTACTAAAGGACATTAACACAATTAATTGATAATTACAAATGTAAATTAAATTACACTACGAAGGGGTTCAGGGGGGCTCTGCCCCCCTGAAGAAATCTACTTTATTATCTAAAAATTACCAGAATAAGTAGCTCATGAGATTTTCAGAATACCATTACATAACAAGGGGTTTAATTTAACGTTTCTAATGTCAGAAACCTTCGAAATATTTTTTCGTTTTATAAATGTTTATGTAATTTCAAAACTTTAAATTTCGTTTTTTATAGAAAGATTAATATTACTCAAAGGGTGCTAAACACAATGAATTGTAGAGCTGACGTTGAGGCTCCTGATCTGCAGATTTACTAGTATAAATACGTCGCACCTATAGTCGTCGTTCAGTCCGTCTGTCTGTCCGTCTGTCTGTCTGTCCGCATATAACAGAGCAAAAACTACCCAACCGAATGGTCTGAAATTTTAAATATATGACTGTTGCAAAATTTTGTCGAGCCATTTCAAATTTTATGAAAATCGGATGCATAGTTTAATGACAGGGACAGTCAAAATTTTTCTTTACATGACGGCCAATGGGAAAAATTATTGCAAGTGCATTTTAATGGTGTTACAGCCTTCCGAATGTTCTGAAATTTTAAATATATAATTGTTGTAATATTTTGTCGAGCCATTTCAAATTTTATGAAAATCGGATGTATAGTTAAATGACAGGGACAGTCAAAAGTTTTCCGTTACATGACGACCAATGGGAAAAAATTATTGCAAGTGCATTTTAATGATGTTACAGACTATGCACTTATGAAGTGCAAAAAAATATACATTCAGTACAATATGGGGTGCAAAAAATGCTTATAAAACCAGTTATAGTACGAACGCACCTCATTTGCCACGTTTGACGAGCAATTTCCAACTTGTTGGTTATATTATACTTTCCTAGACGAAGAAGCATTTTTTTCACAGTGATCTTTATTCCCAAGTAATGGACCAGGGACATTTTTCATGATATTTCTATTCACTTCTCTTTGCATAAAAAGTACTTTCACCTTTGCAACGCTAACTTACTTAAAAAACAAGAAATTATACGATAGATTGAGACAATGCTCAACTTTCAAATTTTTATCGATTCGTCTAAAATTTTCCATGCACTAATGCTTAAAAATTCTCATATCTAAAATGTTTTCCTAAAATACTGAATAAAATTTAAGTTGTTGCAACACATTTATTTTCTTATTGACAAGATTTTAACATCATCATGGATGTTTCTTTTACACCATTGTTATTATTCTCAAGTGATGGATGTCGAACAATCTTTTTTCAAGATATCAAGTGTTTTCACCTTTGGAACGCTAACTTAGTTAGAAAACGAGAAAGTATACGATAGCCTGAGATAACGCTCAACTTTCAAACTTTACATTTTAAATTTTTACCGATTCATCTAAAATTTTCAATGACTAATGCTTAAAAACTCTTATATTTAAAATGTTTTCCTAAAATATTGAATAAAATTTAAGTTGTTGCAACACATTTATTATGTTATTGACAAGATTTTAACATCGTCATAGATGTTTCTTTTACGCAGGTGCTATTATTCTCAAGTGATGGATGTTGAACATTCTTTTTTCAAGATATCATCGTTTCCTTTGCCTCTAAATGAAGCAAAAAGATGAGGGGTTGTATCCATATATCCATTTACTAGTGCCAATATAGCGTACACAATATTGCACGTATTTGGATACAGCCCCTCATCTTTTTGCTTCCTTTTAGAAATAACGGATTTTAAGCTTATTCTATAAACGATTATTATCAGACTTTCCAAACTATGTTTTTGAGACTTTCACAAAAGTTGCTGTATACATTTAGCTAACAACTTAGTTAGAAAACGAGAAAGTATACGATAGCTTGAGATAACGCTCAACTTTCAAACTTTACTTTTTAAATTTTTATCGATTCATCTAAAATTTTCAATGACTAATGCTTAAAAACTCTTATATTTAAAATGTTTTCCTAAAATATTGAATAAAATTTAAGTTGTTGCAACACATTTATTATGTTATTGACAAGATTTTAACATCGTCATAGATGTTTCTTTTACGCAGGTGCTATTATTCTCAAGTGATGGATGTTGAACATTCTTTTTTCAAGATATCATCGTTTCCTTTGCCTCTAAATGAAGCAAAAAGATGAGGGGTTGTATCCATATATCCATTTACTAGTGCCAATATAGCGTACACAATATTGCACGTATTTGGATACAGCCCCTCATCTTTTTGCTTCCTTTTAGAAATAACGGATTTTAAGCTTATTCTATAAACGATTATTATCAGACTTTCCAAACTATGTTTTTGAGACTTTCACAAAAGTTGCTGTATACATTTAGCTAACAACTTAGTTAGAAAACGAGAAAGTATACGATAGCTTGAGATAACGCTCAACTTTCAAACTTTACTTTTTAAATTTTTATCGATTCATCTAAAATTTTCAATGACTAATGCTTAAAAACTCTTATATTTAAAATGTTTTCCTAAAATACTGAATAAAATTTAAGTTGTTGCAACACATTTATTATCTTATTGACAAGATTTTAACATCGTCATAGATGTTTCTTTTACGCAGGTGCTATTATTCTCAAGTGGTGGATGTTGAACATTCTTTTTTCAAGATATCATTTCCTTTGCCTCTAAGGCCCCACCAGTGGCCGAGAGGTTCTGCCCTCGAAGCTGGTAGACGGGAAGTGCTGGGTTCGATCCCAATCGCGCCCGTCAGCCTAATCGTTCGGAGTTTTCGTGGTTTTCTTCGAGCCGTGGATTTTCCATGTGTAAATACGGATTAGGTTCCCTTAGAAAGACCCCCACGGAGGGCACTCCCCCCGGGGCTATATCCCTCGTGTAGATAATCGGCCGTCAAAAAATCAACCAATCAACCAACCTTTGCCTCTAAATGAAGCAAAAAGATGAGGGGTTGTATCCATATATCCATTTACTAGTGCCAATATAGCGTACACAATACTGCACGTATTTGGATACAGCCCCTCATCTTTTTGCTTCCTTTTAGGAATAACGGATTTTGAGCTTATTCTATAAACGATTATTATCAGACTTTCCAAACTATGTTTTTGAGACTTTCACAAAAGTTGCTATATACATTTAGCTAACACATTATGCAAATTATATTTTGATTACGTTCGAGCACGCGCAGTGAATAATTATTTAGTAAACCTGCTCATTTTTCATACATTTTTTATTATTTTTTCATTCTTATTGCAGGGTATTGTGTACAATGTTGTTTGTCATATTTTCTGAAAAGAACTTTTTTTTATATTAAGAACTCTGTAAATTATGAGAAAAAAACTTGGCGAAATTTGGGACTGTTTTTATAAAAACCTTAATTTCTCTACAAGTATACATTCTATCCTCATAAAAATGAACACAGTATATTACAATAAGCCACTTATTAATAATCTCGAGTTTGAACGCTTTTGCTACATTAGTTTTTACAGGGTTATCCAAAAGATATTCGTTCTTTTTTAATATGTTAACGGCCCCCTGTGGGGCTTCGGGGGAAAATCTTTGCCAGATATATGACTTATACTATACTGTTTACACACCTGCAGTTTCAGGTTATTTCCTTGTGTAATTTTTTAGATATTTGACAAAACGTCTAAAATTGAAAGTGACCGGTCACCTTTGGCCATATAGTGTATAACTCTCAACTTTCAAACTTTACTTTTTACATTTTTATCTATTCGTCTAAAATTTTCCAATTACTAACTCTTAAAAACACTTATATTATTTTCTTGTTAAAATACTGAATATATTTTAAGTTGTTGAAACATAATAATTATTTTATTGACAATATTTTAAATTCTTCGTAAGCGTTTCTTTTACGCTTACTTTTATTCTCAAGTGACGGATTATGAATATCCTTTTTGTTTCAAGATATCATCGTTCTCATTTCCCTTTCTGTAAAAATACTTTCACCTTTGCAACACAAACTTCATTGGGAAATGAGAAATTATATGATAGCTGCTACAACACTTAGTTTAAAGGACTTAGTTAGATTAGCTTAGTTAGGAGCTTAAAAACACTTATATTAATTTTTTTGTTAAAATATTGAGTATATTTTATGTTCACAGATGTTGTTTCCAAATTAAAAAAAAAAAAAAAAAAACTTCATAATCCGTCACTTGAGAATAAAAATAAGCGTAGTAAAATATTTTCAATAAAATAATTATCATGCTTCGACAGCATAAAATATATTCAGTATTTTAACAAAACATGTTAAATATAAGTACTTTTAAGCGTTGGTAATTGGAAATTTTTAGATGAATAAATAAAAATTAAAAAAGTAAAATTTGAAAGTTGAGAGTTATCTTAAGCTATCATATATTTTCTCGTTTTCTATCAAAGTTAGTGTTGCAAAGGTAAAAGAACTTGTACCGGCAAAGAAAAGAGAATGGCGTTATTTTGAAGAAAAAAAAAGTTCATCATCCGTCACTTGAGAATAAAAATAACCGCATAAAAGAAACGCCTACGAAGAATTTAAAATCTTATCAGTAAAATAATAATTATGTTTTAGTAACCTAAAATAAGATCGATAGTTTAACAAAACATTTTAAATATAAGAGTTTTTTTAGTATTAATTATTGAAAAATTTTAGACGTATCCATAAAATTGTTTTTTAAAAATGCTTGAAAGTTGAGAGTTAACTTAAGCTATCATATAATTTATCATTTTCTAACAAAGTTAGTGTTTGATAGCTGAAAGTATTTTTACAGGCAAAGAAAAGTAAACGGTGATATCTTGAAAAAAAAAGTTCATCATCCATGAATTGAGATTAAAAATAACTGTGTAAAAGAAACGTCTACGAAGAATCTGAATTCTTGTCAATGATATAATAATTATATTCCAATACCCTGTAATATATTCATTGTTTTAACAAAAAAATGAAATATAAGAGATTTTAAGCATTAGTTATTGGAAAAACTTAGATGAACCCATAAAAATTTAAGAGTTATCTTAACAAATCATATAACTTCTCGTTTTCTATCAAAGTTATCATTGCAAAGGTGAAAGTACAGTCAATCAAAAGAGAACGGTGATATTTTGAAGAAAATAAAAGTTCAACATCTGCCACTTGAGAAAAAAAATAATGAAACAGCGTAAAATAAACGCCTACGAAAAATGCAAAATCTTCTCAATAAAATACTAATTTTGTCTCAATAACCTGAAATAAATTCAGTGGTTTAACAAAATATTTTAAATAAAAGAGGTTTTGGGCGTTAATCAATTTAAAATTTTAGAGGAATCCATATAAAAAAAAAAAAGTTGAAAGTTATCGTAAGCTGTTGCATAATTTCTCATTTTCTAACAAAGTTAGTGTTCCAAAGGTGAAAGTATTTTTACAGGAAAAGAAATGAGATCAGTGATATCTTGGGGGAAAAAAGTTCATAATACGTCACTTCAGAATAAAACTAAGCGTAAAAGAAACTATTACGAAGAATTAAATTTTATCAATAAAATAATCATTATGTTTCAATATATTCATTGTTTTAACAAAAAATGTTAAATAAAAGAGAATTTAAGATTTAGTCTTTGGAAAAACTTAGATGAAACGATAAAAATTAAAAAAGTAAACTTTGAAAGTTAAGCGTTATCTTAACCTAACATATAATTTCTCGTTTTCTATCAAAGTTAGCGCTCCAAAGGCGAAAGTACAATCAAAGAAAAGAGAATAGTGATATTTTGAAGAAAATAAACGTTCATCCTCTGCCCCTTGAGAATAAAAATAAGCAAATAGCCTAAAAGAAACACCTCTGAAAAATTTTAAATCTTCTCAATAAAATAATAATTATGTTTCAACAACTTAAAATATATTCAGTGGTTTAAAAAAAATTAAATAAAAGAGGTTTTGAAAAGAGATTTTAAGTTAGTGAAACATAATTATTATATTATTGACAAGAGTTTAGATTCTTTCGTAGGCATTTCTTTTTGACGGTTATTTTTATTCTAAAGTGACGGATGAAGAACTTTTTTTTTTCAAGATATCACCGTTCGCTTTTTTTGCCTGTAAAAAGGCTTTCACCTTTGCAAGACTAAATTTGTTATAAAATGAGAAATTATATGATAGCTTAAGATAGCTCTCAACTTTCAAACTTATAAAATATGTATATGGATTCATCTAAAATTTCCTAATCAATGCGCAAAAACTCTCATATTTAAAATGTTTTTTAAGCACCTGATTATATTGTAGATTATTGAATACATAATTTTTATTTTATTAACAAGATTTTAAATTCTTCGTAGGCGTTTCTTTTACGCAGTTATTTTTAACCTCAAATGACGAATGTTGAAATTTGGTTTTCTAAATATCGCGATTATCTTTTCTTTTTGCCTGTAAAAGTACTTTCACCTTTGCAACACTAACTTTGATAGAAAACGAAAAAAATATATGATATCTTGAGATAAAGCTCAACATTCAAACTTCAGTTTAAAAAATTTTTAATTATGCGTCTAAAGTTTTCTTATGACTAATTCTTAAAATCTGTTATACATTTAAAATGTTTCGTCCAATCACTGTATATATTTTAGGTTATTGAAACATAATTTTTATTTTATTGAGAAGATTTAAAATTTTATTTTTACGCTGTTTCGTTACTTTTATTCTCAAGTGGCAGATGTTGAACTTTAATTTTCTTCAAAATAATATCACAATTCTCTTTCCATTGACTGTACTTTCACCTTTGCAACGATAACTTTGTTAGAAAATTAAAAATTATAGGATAGGTTAAGACAACTGTTAACTTTCAAACTTTGATTTTTAAATTTTTATGATCATCAAAGTTTTTCCAATGACTAATGCTTAAAATTTCTTATATTTAAAATGTATGGTTTAAACACTGTATATATTTTAGGTTAATGGAACATAATTTTTATTTTATTAACAAGATTTTAAATTCTTCGTAGGCTGTTTTTTTTTTTTACACAGTTATTTTAAATTTCAAATGGCGATGTTGAACTTTGGTTTTCTAAATACCACGATTCTCTCTTTTTAGCAGTGAAATTGGTTTCACCTTTACAATGTTTACAATGTTTGTTAGAGAACGAAAATATTATATGATATCTTGAGATAAAGCTCAACTTTCGAACTTTAGTTTTAATTTTTTAATTATGCGTCTCAAAGTTTCCTATGACTAATTCTTAAAATCTTTTATATATTTAAAATGTTTTGTTAAATCTCTGATTACTTTGTAGTTTAATGAAACATAATTTTTATTTTATAAACAAAATTTTAAATTCTTCGTAGGCGTTTTTTTTACGCACTGATTTTTAATCTCAAATGGCGGATGTTGAACTTTGGATTTCTAAATATCACGTTTCTCTTTTTTTGCCTGTGAAAGTACTTTCACCTTTGCAACACTAATTTTGTTAGAAAAGAAAAAAAAATTATATGATATCTTGAGATAAAGCTCAACTTTCAAACTTTAGTTTTTAATTTTTCAATTATGCGTCTAAATTTTTCATATGAGTAATTCTTATAATCTCTTATATATTTAAAATGTTTTGTTAAATCGCTGAATATATTGTAGTTTAATGAAACATAATTTTTATTTTATTAACAAGAGTTTAAATTCTTCGTCGGCGTTTCTTTTACGCAGTTATTTTTAATCTCAAATGACGGATGTTGAACTTTAGTGTTCTAAATATCACGATTCTCTCTCTCTTTTTTTTCTGCCTGTGAAAGTACTTTCACCTTTGCAACACTAATTTTGTTAGAAAACAAAAAAATTATATGATATCTTGAGATAAAGCTCAACTTTCAAACTTTAGTTTTTAATTTTTTAAATATGCGTCTAAAATTTTCCTATGATTAATTCTTAAAATCTCTTATATATTTAAAATGTTTTGTTAAACCGCTGAATATATTGTAGTTTAATGAAACATAATTTTTATTTTATTAACAAGATTTTAAATTCTTCGTCGGCGTTTCTTTTACGCAGTTATTTTTAATCTCAAATGGCGGATGTTGAACTTTGGTTTTCTAAATATCACAATTCTTTTTTTTTCTTTCTTTTCTTTTTTTTTTTTTTTTTCGCCTGTGAAAGTACTTTCACCTTTGCAACACTAGATTTGTTAGAAAACGAAATAATTGTATGATATCTTGAGATAAAGCTCAACTTTCAGACTTTAGTTTTTATTTTTTTTAATTATGCGTCTAAACATTTTCCCATGACTGATTTTTGAAATCTCTTATATATTTAAAATGTTTTGTTAAACCGATGAATATATAGTATTTTAATGAAACAGAATTTTTATTTTATTAACAAGATTTTAAATTATTCGTAGGCATTTCTTTTACGCAGTTATTTTTATTCTCTATTGACGGATGCAGAACTTTGGTTTTCTTTAATATCACGATTCTCTTTTATTTGCCTGTGAAAGTACTTTCACCTTTGCAACACTAACTTTGTTAGAAAACGAAATATTTGTATGATATCTTGAGATAAAGTCCAGCTTTCAAACCTTATTTTTTATTTTTATTTTTAATTATGCGTCTAAAATTTTCTTATGACTGATTCTTAAAATCTCTTATATATTTAAAATGTTTTGTTAAACCGATGAATATAATGTATTTTAATGAAACATAATTTTTATTTTATTAACAAGGTTTTAAATTCTCTATAGGCGTTTCTTTTACGCATTTATTTTTATTCTCAAATGACCTATGCTGAACTTTGGTTTTCTTTAATATCATGATTATCTTTTTTTGCCTGTGAAAGTATTTTCACCTTTGCAACGCTAACTTTATTAGAAAACGAAATAATTGTATGATATCTTGAGATAAAGCTCAACTTTCAAACTTTAGTTTTTAATTTTTTAACAATGCGTCTAAAATTTTCCTGTGATTAATTCTTAAAATCTCTTATTTATTTAAAATGTTTTGTTAAACCGCTGAATATATTGTAGTTTAATGAAACTTAATTTTTATTTTATTAACAAGATTTTAAATTCTTCGTAGGCGTTTCTTTTACGCAGTTATCTTTAATCTCAAATGACGGATGTTGAACTTTGGTTTTCTCTCACATCACGACTCTCTTTTCTTTGCCTGTGAAAGTACTTTCACCTTTGCAACACTAACTTTGTTAGAAAACGAAAAGTTATATCATATCTGGAGATAACTCTCAACTTTCAAACTTTAATTTTTAATTTTTCAAGTATGCGTTTAAAATTTTCGAATGACTTTGATAACGCTTAATATCTCTTATATTCTAATAATCTGAGTACATTTAATGATTTATATTTTGAAACAGAAATATTAAGTTATCAAAAATATTTTAAAACACGCTATTGTAATTTTCTAACTCAATCAAAAAGTATTCAGACCAGAATTCAAATTAGGAATCTTTTTAGCTTAAGTTGCCAATGTTCTTCTATCTGGGCTATTCTGGTCGGTGGATATAATTAATAAAGTGAACCTTGCTGATTGTGACAACTGGTCTAATCTCTGAACCAGCTCAACAGGATAAATCGCAGGTACTGGAACTCCAAAAAACTTTGAAAATGTAATTACTCTTTCTCAATTTTAACACAATTATTTTTTTAATGGTCAATAAATCACACAATTTGTAATTTTCCAACAGAGTGAAAAAGTACTCAGGTCAGGATTCAAATAATGGCTCTTTTTGCTTAAACTGCCAATGTTCTGCCAACAAAGCTATCCTGGACAAATCTGTTTGCACTCAATTGGAAAATGACAATTCGTGTGATTTATTAACCAATTAAAAGTAGTCAGATATGCCATCCCAAAACTTTCTTCTGTGTCATATATGTTAATACTTCAAAATTCTCATTCATATCTCACTCACTCATATTTTATACTACTATAATGTAAATAGATAAAGAGCAAAATTGCTTTCAATCTCCTTTTTTAGGTGCGTTCGAATTATATAAATACGTAGCACCTATAGTCGTCGTTCGGTCCCTCTGTCTGTCTGTCCGTTTGTCCGCATATAACAGAGCGAAAACTACCCAACCGAATGGTCTGAAATTTTAAACTTATAATTGTTGAAAAATGTTCTCTAGTCATGTCAAATTTTATGAAAATCGGATGTATAGTTTAATGACAGGGACAGTCAAAAGTTTTCCGTTACATTACGGCCAATGGGAAAAAATTATTTCACGTGCAATTTAATAACGTTACAGCATTTTGAACAGAATGAAATTGATATGCACTTATGAAGTGTACTGAAATATATATTCAGTACAATATGCGGTGCAAAAAATATTTATAAAACTAGTTATAGTACCTCATTAGTACCTCATCCTAGTAACGCACCTCATTTGCCACGTTTGACGTGCAATTTCCAACTTGTTTTATACGAAGTTTAATAACTTTACTCTGTATATTACAACTCCTATAGCATATTAGTGTGTTAGTTATATACGACATTAGTAGGTTTATTATTAACAATTAACTTTTTAATTTAAACAAAGTTTTGAAAAAGTATTTAAAGAACTTTGTGTTCCATCTGCAGTAAATATAAATTTTGAACAATAATACCAAACAAAATTTTATTTTTAAAATTAATTTGAATGGCATATTTTCACTGTTTAAGGGATCTCATATCTTTTAAAATCTCCGTAGCCACTTCAAAAGTGATGTGGTTTCGAGTTATCATAACTTTTTAAATAGCGAAATTACATAAAACTTTGTTATATACTTAAGCCATATTTAAGGTTCTATAAAATATAAAAATGAAAACTTGAAATATAATATAAAAAAAAATACAGTTCAATTAATATTGCAATTTTTTTTTCACATGGTATGTCGCTATCCGCACGATAACTTAACTTCGAATAGATATATCAACATAAACTTATGTTAAAATTAACTTTCAACTCTACTTTATAGAATGAATTAATGGTATATAAATTCTTTGAAGAAACTATATTTAATAATTCAATAAGCGTTAAGGGGTCTCAGAACTCTTAAAGCTCCAATTTTTTTTTTTTAATTTTTTTAGCCGCTAAACTAAAATCTTTTCTGAACATTTTGATATAATTGTTTCTTTGAAATTCTCATTAGAACAGAAGTCATGACTTTTAGAATTGTACCAGCTCAATAGCTAAAACGTCGTTTCTGAAACATTATATTAGTCTGTATGAACTGAACCTAAAATTTCCTTTTTATTGTTCAAAAAAATATTTTTTAGATGATTATACTGTTGAAATTTTCAAAATTTTGTATTAGCTAATTACAACTTTGTATTTAAAATATAAAAATGCTTTAAATACAAATTTATTTAGGTTCACTGTAATTATTATAGTCTGAACTATTAGGCACGGAAATTTCATTATAGTTGCAAAATTTATTTTTAATCCTGCGCGTGAGCTCTGGTACTAATTTTCTGCTCGACAAATGTCTGACTGTTTGGAGCCCCTACAAATATTAATTCTGTATCTTACAATTTTTTTAATACATTAAAATGAAACAGCATACTTTTATCTTTCATCCCAATAAACATTGTGTTTTAAAAGCATATACATTTTAACATATTAAATGTTGAAAATGGTCTTTTATTTTTTTTTTCATTTTTTCCAATTCTAAGAGTCCTGAATCCCCTTAAATTGCTATTTCAACTACTAACTATATATCGCCTCTAAAATTATTAATTTTAGTTTTGTTTTGAATTACTGTAGTCGTTTCACACTTCCCTTATTTGACGCAATGTTTCGATTTCCACAGTCAGATAATCTTTTATACCACTTTAGCCTATAAATTTAACCAATCTCAAAATGAAATCTCACATGTGTCTGGAACTTATACAAACAATGGAGCAACAGCGAATGTCGTAGAACTGGTCACTGAAATTCATTATATGAATTACAAATTTCAGAGGAATAACGATTCATGAGGCGAAACCTTCTCTCCTGGCCATGCATTTACTTCTACGAACTGCTTTAATGTTCCACTCCTCACTGACCATTCCACTTGACCGATCGAAATCGTCTGAAAGATCGTTTGGGCCATGTTTCTCCGCAAAAGAGAAGCTCTCCCTCGCAAAAGGCCACCCTAAGCCCCGAGGGTGCACCACGTGTTGCTGACAGCTCAACTCTACTCCTCTCTGCTATACGAAAATGCGTAAATTGTATTGAGAAGGGATATCTACGCATGCATACATATATGTCATGTTCTGTGTGTTATATTCCCCCGATTAAATCCCTAGTCTATAAACTCGAAGGGGCACTTTGATTTTTTGTTTTTTGCAGGGGAGGTTCGTCGATGATTTTGATTCTAGTAAGAGAAAATTGAGATAAAATCGAAACCTGTGCGATTTATCTTTAGTTTTGAGTCAATATTATATGATAAATGATTCGAAAGTATTATAAGTCACATTGTACCATATAAAAGACCCGTTTATGTTTACGTTCAAGTAATTTTCGGTTTTGTTCAAGTAATTATTCCTAGAGAATTCCTAGAAAATTAGAATAAAAATTTAATTTAATAAAAACTTTACAGTTTTTTTTTTAACCAATATATATATGAACCATGTAAAATTATATAGGGTAAGCTGAGTAATATTACATCATTTCATTTATATTTAAATATTTATTTTTTATTTTTTACATTTTAAGGCCTTTAATAATATTCAGTGTTCCTTTTTCTTCTATTATTCTGGTCATGCGGTCGTTCGGGCGCAGAGAGAGTAAATTATTCAGCTTTTAGCTTTATTCTCTACAGAAAACGACTGTCTTGCTTATATATGTGAATTCCTTGCCTTTTATAAAGTAATTCACTATATAAGCATTTCATTTTTTTTTTTCTGTATCCATGTTTTTCTTTTTTCTTCCATTTTAATCCTCATAAGGTAGTACATGGGACTATACTTTTTAAATAACATCTGTTTCATGTGGTGTTTATGTTTTCATATTATTGGTCATTTTCATTATCTTTCAATGGTATTATTGTACAGAAAGTTTATATATATATATATATATAATTACAAATCATCATCATTTCCAATTACAATAATTAATTCACTAAATTAATAAATTTAGCAGCAAATTATAACTGTAACATTATACAAAATACAGATGGAACCCTATACAAGTAATACTAATTAAGCAAAATCCACCAATTGACTATCACATTGCATACGATTTATCCATATTAACATATGAAAACCACCAAATTTAAAAATCTATTAAAGACATATGAAACAAAAAAACAGCTAAATAATGTTGAACACTTAAAAGACATATTGTAAACAAACAATAGATCAAATGGAAGGATGGAGCCGGAAGCTTATATAGCATTTCACTTCATCAAGGGTACATGAAACACCAATATAAGCAAAAGCATAGTCGATTTCTGTAAAAGAATCCAGCATAAGCTAAAAATTAGATTCTTTATGTATTCGATAGACCACACACCAAAAAAAGCATAATTTTACCATGACAGATAAATTGAATTAAATAAAATATTAATCAATACAAGATCCTTAATAATGAATCCTTAATTAAAGAAACGATTAAATTTGAAGACATACCAAGCAAGAGAATTGCAATGACCCTATTAAATCTTGAACAAGTAGCAATATTATCACAGCAAAAGTCCCGCCGATTTATTGTTACAGTTAAAATCGAATTCTTACGGTTGCAAAACAACACAGTGTGCAGAAAAAATACACAACTTCTAATAAAAATAATTAATATATATCGTCTTTATTATAAAAATTATTATATGCATTAAAATGATCCTATAATAAATTATTACTAAAAATATATAGAATAAAATTATTTAAATTTAAACGTGTAATAACATAGAAAAATATTAAAATATAAATAAATTACATGGCAACAATATTATTTAAAACTAAATAAATAATTATTTAATGCTGCCATCCAGCTGAACTTATTAAAAGAACACATACATCTTCAAATAAAATATTTTATAGTGCTGCCATCTGTTGTAAATAATGTAAATACCTTATATAACTGTAGAACAATTGGATCGAATCCTAAAACACAAAAAGAACATACTAAAAAAGCACATCTAAATATCGATAATAATCACTTTTCATCTATATTAGAATGTTTATAATTATTTATAATTATTTTATTAAATAGTAAGTAAATTAATAATAATATCAATTAAGTTACAATTATGATATAAAAGTATGTTTTATTATGCACATATTAAATTTAATGTTTGAAATTTTAAATGTACTTTACAAAATAAGGGGTGGGTAGGGTGGGTGTATATAAACATATTACAACATTTCTTCATACTGTTAATTACAATTAACAAACAATAATAACGTCCACCATTATAAATTGATATTGAAGTAAATCAATAAAAGTAACTTAATTTTATATCAATATAATATAAATATCAAACCATTCCCCCTTTTTTTAAATACATACATTCTTATATATATATATATATATATATATATATATTAAATCAACATATGCGTATAAATTATCCAGACAACACTGCCCTCCTCCATAGTTTAACATCTACCCACCCAGCCATCCTATTTTTTTAAAAAATTATATATTTTGTATTTTTAATTTTTTTAGTTTATTTTTATTTTATACATTTTTTATAAATATTTTTTGATACGCAAAATGTTAATAGTAACGTACAAGAAGCCGCCCCACTAAACATTGTTTAGATCATTAATTAATTGTAGATTAATGAATATATGAATTTTCTAAGAAAAACCATGATTTAATGCATCATAAATTAATTGTTTAATGTTTTTATTTATAAGATGTGATGAACATAAACTTTTGATTCTATATAAATGATTAATTAAAATATTATGGTAAACTGAAATATGTAGACAGGATTTAAAATGAGTAAATGTGTTAACTTTGAATTGAAAGTCTTTACGTTTGTCATAAAGATCAGTAATAGTTTTGTTTTGTGTGTTTATTATTTTTAGATCTAAAAAGTTAATGGTATTATTTGTTAATAGGTTTTCTGTCAATTCTAAATTAGTTGGATAATCAACTGGAAATTGAGTAATATTTGATTGTTTAGTGTCAATCAAAATTATGTCATCAATATATCGATACAGTAGTATATTATCATCACTGAAATTACGTTCATATTGATATAAATATAAATCAGACATTAAACTGGATGTAGATCCACCTTGTGGGATTCCTTCTATTTGTAGATAAATAATATTATCTTGTAAGGTATAGTTATTGTAAATTATAAAATTACAGTGCAAAAATATTTTAAATCCATATATGAAGGAAGAGTTAATTTATTTTTATATGTTTTAAATAGTATATTAATTATATTATGCAGGTCTTTAAGATTTATATTATTAAAAAGATCTTTGAAATCATATGTACGAATATTTTTAACACATTTAATGTCTCTAAGTACATTAACTAATTGATAACTGTTTTTTATACAATGTTTATTATCAATTCCTGTTGTTAGATTATAAATTTGACTGAGGATTTTTAATAATATATTGATAAAGTGATTCACTATATATATATATATATATATATATATATATATATATTAAGTCTCAAAAAGTTTTATATGAGATCGAATTTAAATAAAAAAACATATATTACGTGAATATATGAATTTTTAACATCTAAACTCTAAGAGGAAGGATATCTATTTATTCATACGTATAACATTAGATTAGAATAAACATTTTAATCTAATAAAAAGGTTTGCATTTTTGCAGCCAAAATAAATTTTTCAAGTCGCAAGAGTTTTACATGAGATCGAATTAAAAAAAAACTGAAGCATACTAAGATGAGAATATGAGTTGCTAAAAACTCAATTATACATTTTTTTCCGCTGTACGTAACTGCGTAAATTGTATTGAGTAGGTATATTTATGCATTTACTTATACATGCGTGTTGCTTGCCCTGTTCTGCGTGTTTTATTTCTCAAATTATAGCCCTAATCTGTAAATGCGAAAGGGGCATTTTGATTGTTTATTTATTGCAGTGAAGGCTAACCAATGATTTTGATTCTGGAGAGATAAAAGTACAACTAAATCGAAAACTGCTTGATTTATCTTCAGTTTTTAGTCAATATTTTATTATAAATTATTCCATAAGTACTATTTTCGTCACATTGCATCATATATAGAGATAGACTGCTCAAAACAATTAGGGAAGCACATGGTTTTAACGAAATTACGAAATATTTACACCGATAAGTAACGTAAAATAAAACATCCATAATTTAAAGTGTTGTAGAAAACAGATAAAGAAAACTTCACATGTAAATTAAAGTTTATGACGTCAAAAACTAGAAAAAGAAGATAAGTGCAGAAATCGGGATTTTGCAGAAACGTCTGTTTCACTGCCTCAGTTGTAAAATTCAACTGCTCAGCTTGTGTTTTGAGAAAAGGTGGCTTGAAAATGTCACAACAACATGATTTGCCGCAATCCATCGCTTGGCGTGTTATCGGGACAGTTGAATTTGGGGAAATACAACGAAGTGTAGTAGACGCTGTTGGAGTCGCAAGAAGTATCCATGAAAGGCTGTGGAATCGATTCCAAGACACATGGAACGGTAGTCATCGACAAATGCAAGGTCGAAAATGTGCTAACACACAAAATAATGATCGATATATCCTGTTAACAGCTCGTCGAGACGGAACGGGTAATGCTACTCAGCTGCACAAACAGTTGTTCTTGGCCACAGGACGAAGGGTGTCCAGCCAAACAGTCCGAAACAGACTTCATCCGGGTGGTTTCTATGCACGTAAGCCAATGGTCTGTATTCCGTTGACCTCAAGCCACTCTGCGGCCCAAAGAAGGTGGGGAACTGAACATCGAGTTTGGAGGCAACGTTGTTGGAGTCAAATTCTGCTTACAGGTGAGTCCCAATTCAGTCTGGATGTGATATCTGATGTGTTTTGGCATGGAGAGGAAGAAGCACTCAAAATAATCCCACATTCGTTCGTGAAAGATCACTTTACAGACGAGGTGGATTGATGCTATTGGCTGGAATCAACATAGGTGGACGTACGGGCCTGCATGTCATTCAGAATGGCACTTTGACGGTCCGAAGTTCTACAGACAAGATACTGAGACCTCATGTCGTATTTTATGTTGCAGCAATTAGTGATTTCTTTTTTTCCATGCATGGTAATGCCAGACTTCATACAGTTCGTCTTGTGGAAAACATGCTTGAAGCTAAAACAATACAGCGTATGGAATAACCAGCATGCTCTCCTGACCTAAATCCAATCTAGCATGTTTGGGACATACTCAGACGACGCATTGCTGCGAGACTGAGGCCTCCTTTTACTGTCCGAGACTTGGAGATTGCAATTCTTGAGCAGTGGAACAGTATTCCCCAAAGTCTTATCGATAACCTCATCGCATCCATTAAAAACAGGCGTACAGCAGTCTTAGCTTATCGAGGAGACCACCCGCCATATTAAAAATCTTGCATCATTTCTAAACAATACTTTTTTATCATTAACATGAAACCAAATTGTTGCCCTAAACCATCTTTTCATGTTCTTTTCATCTTTTCAAAGAATAAAAGCTCCCTTACAATTTTTTGCACATTTTTTTCTGTATTGCGCATTGATACACGTGTACTATCCATTTTATGCAGATGCATGGCTGTCTTGCACTGTTCTCTTCACTTTTTTGCTTGCTCCTCTAATTTTCTTGAGCAGTGTATATTTATGTTTCCGGTGGGTTTGTCTGCTTGGTTTTTTATTTGTTCGTACAATGTTTCTAGTGAAATGCTATGTTTAAATGAGATTGTTTAAATTAAATAGAAATATTAGACTTTCTTCAACAGAAATGAGTTTTTGAAGTCGAAAAACTTTTATATAAACTCGAACTTTTAAAAACTGAGATATATTAGATGAATATATGAGTTGCTGACAACTCATCTCTACTCTTTTCTTCAGTACTGAGAATGCGTAAATTGTATTGAGGAAGGATACCTAGGCATTCATACATATGTGTCGCTTCTGATGTTTTGTGTGTTGTGTTTCTCCAATTAACAATACAGTAGAGCGCCGATTACCCGAACAAGTCGGGACCGACCCTAGTTCAGATAAACAAAAGTTCGGGTAAATGGACAGACAATTTAAGGGATGTTCCTTACTATACTAAAACCTTCACACTTTATCCAAGCTTATGACTGGCAGCACTAGTGCTAGCGTGTTTTAAACTTTTTTTTTAGTTTTTTTTTTTTTTTTTTTTTTTTTTTTTTTTACTTTTATTATTTAAAATTTTCTGTTTCTCTTTTTTATCATTTTCTGAACTCCAGAGATTATAATTTAAGCAAAAAAGCTTTCGATTGTTCCTTGCTTCAAAGAAGACGTTCTTTCCAATGCTGCCATATCTCGAATTCTTCTTAAATACGTTAATTGAATAGGATCAGAGTTCTTCTCCCGTTCGAGCCATTTCATAGCTGTTTCCAAACATTCAAAGGCTTTGTTATGTGATAGACCTGGGTCATTTTCGGAGCATTTGTTTTCATTTCTTCAATTTCTTTTTCATCTTAAATCTCATCCAGAATTTCATCGTCATTAAAAAAAAAAAAAAAAAAAAAAAAAAAAAAAGAGAGAGAGAGAGAGAGAAATAAGCTGTTCGGATAATTGAAAGTTCGGTTAATTGGAGTTTCGATAATCGGCGCTCTACTTTATTTTCATATGAGAAATTTTATAGCTCTGATTTATGCGTATTTTACTTGTAATTTTTAAAGCTAATAATTATTTAAAAAACATAATTAAATTTCAATGTATTAAAAATGATTTGTGATTGTTTTAATCTAAAAATTGCAAATGAAATAACCATAAATAGAAAATTTTTTTAAATATGTCATTTGGCACCCTGATAGAAATAGAGTTAAAGTCCTAGCCTAAAACGCGAAAGGAGCAATTTGATTGTTTTTTGCGAGATATGTCACTATCCTTGATTAAAATTTATTGAAATCTCTATTAAAGTTACTTTATCAATATTCAATTATGTCTTTAAAATTTATTTATTTTTTAACTTGTGATAAATCCTTTGGGCCTGTCAGTTTGAAAAGTAGATATAAGATTTAACAATAACAACAATTTATTTAAAGTAATAGATAAGGATGATTGGCAAAGGAGCAGGCAGACTTTAACTAAAGATGATTAACACTAAACGTACCGATAATTTTTTATACCTATTCCTACCGGAAGGGGTCAAATGACCCCTACATAAAAATTTATCTATTTTACGATGTTTTGCGAAAAATATATCAGTTGATACATTTTAGTGTATGAATAAAACATTTTTTTTTTTCAAATAATTATTACAAATTGTTTATTTATTAAAGTAAAAAAAATTATAATTACGCAAAAATTTCAAGAAAAAATTAATTATTTCAAGAAATTCGAAAATTTAACAAACAAATATTGTGCAAACTTGTTTAATGTTCACCACATATTTTTAAGATTATTGTGTTCTCGATATAACCTCCTGAAATGTTCAAATTAGAATTTCACTCGGAGTAAAGTCAATTTCTAATTATACCATCACACATTAACCTTTTCAAGGGCGGTGTCCTTAAAAAAGGACACCTAATTTTAATTCCAAAATTGACAATCGACACCAAGAATATTTAATTATTTATATATATATATATAATGTACGTGAAAATAAGCAGGTTCGTATTTTCTAATAAATTCGTTTATAAATTCTGGTGTCAGTCCATTATTTCATCAGTTTATAAATAGAATTACTCCGTGCCGGAAAGGGTTAACAAATATGATGCAATACAGTAGAATAAATGATCTAATAGCAAAAATACGCAATTTACTAATGTTCTTACAAAATAAAACTTTTATATCTTTATGATTTCACATAAATTTATTCAGGGTGCCAAATGACCCCTTGCAGTAGTTAAGCCTAAAATATTTTTTCTAGGCAAAAAAAAAAAGTAATTCGGAGATGAAGCATTTTAAGGAATAATATGATCGTACATTTTACTGAAAGTCGTAAAATATAAAGAAATTTCGTAATGCTTTAGTTTAAGAAATTCAAAAAACAAATTCAAAAAGGGTCATATGACCCCTCGCCGTAACTTTAGAGTTTAAAAAAAAAAAAAAGCTCAAAACGCTAAAACTATGAGTGGGGAAGGGCGAGAGTTTTGCCCGAGAAACCCTCTAAATTCAAACACTAGTTCAAAAAACAAAACAAAAAAAAATAGCTACAGTTATCTACTGCCGAAATATAGGAGAGTTGACTCCGGCTCACTATGAAAATGTCACTAGACACACTGTAGTTAGAACTATAAAGTGTAACTTTAAATCACTATAATATCACTATAAAAAAGAACCCGGGGATTCCAATACTCTGTTATATGAGATACCAAACTTTAACTCCTTACCACGCTGTCGAAGCTCCCAGTCGAAGGCACTACTTCAAAAAAGACCGAAACTGAAACTTTACTGACTACTCGGCAAGCAGAAAACTCTACTTTCAAAAGCAGGAAGCGATGGAAATCTTGACTAAATTACCCTTCTGGGTGAAATACGTCTAACTCACCTAATCTCCTACCGCTATATATATAGCAGTTAGACAACCACAGATACCAAATTATCGTATAATTTCACAAAATAACCGTTGAAATCAGGTTCCTAGCGATTCAAACCTACTTTGCGAAATTTAAAGAAAGGACATAATCGATAACTCATTCATGCACAAATGTTAGAATTCAGGATAACATGATCCCACGCAAAAAAGCTCAAAATGCTCTCGATCATAGATTGCCTTAATGAATAGTAGATAGGCTCTTGCTACAAACTCAGTGTTTACAGGTTACACCCACTGGTCCGTTTTTGCTTTAAACACCAGTATTTATAAAGAAATTTTTTTATGCAAAGTTTTCGCAACATTTGCGACAAAAACTACGTTTCAGATATAAGTAAGTACAAAATTTGTAAGAAAAATCTAAAAAGAAAATTTATGTTAGAAAAAAGCGGAATTAAAAAAACGGACAGAGTGGAGGTCTATGTGTGTAAAAGATAAATAATGTACTTTAAATTACGATCGAATTATGATTTTGTAATACGGCTAAACTCAAATATTACAAGTTATGTAAAATGTTGTTAAATAGCATAAAAAATAATGAAACCTTAACATGAACATTTAAAATAAATAAGTAAATAAAATTTGGAATTTTTTAATGCTAAAACTTCTGAAAACTTAAACAAATCTTTTAGAAGTGTAGAAGAAGCCATGTACAGTCGTGGAAAAAAAAAAGTAAACACCCCCTACTAACTCCTCAACAAATTATCGTAGACGAAAGTTGCTGGTACCGGAAGATTGGAAATAAAGTCTACTTTTAAAGGGTGTGTATAAAATTTGCTTAGGGGGCCATATACATATTAAAACGAATCCAAACTTCATTTTTATCAATAGCAGTACCCCAATCTAACGAGATATTTCAAATCTTCGGTTAAAAATATGCCTAGAAACCAAATTTCAAGTCATTCGAATAATAAGTTTTTGAATTATAGACATTCAAAATTTAGTACCTCTAATGTTAAATTACATTTTCATATTTTTATTTATATCTCCTGAAATTATGCTCCTAATGAACTAATTTTTTGTGTAGCAATAATACTAATATACCCAAACATAAATACGTTGAATTTGCAATTTTTATAATTTTATGATATGAATTATGAAATTAATATTCTAAAAAATTATGAATTGCAACATACAATTTTTTTGATGGATTTAGTTTTATTAGGTCCTGCTTTATGGAAATCCGAAATTTCACATTTTTCTTCCAAGTGGTTTTCAAATTCTGCTTAAAAAACGGGAAAATGATGGTTTAAGGGGCCGTCTATGATAGAAGTGAGTAAATTTTTGAAATTTATTCTGCCATCCTATAATCAAACAGGTTTCATTGACGCTTAAACGTGCCTTGATCAAGAAGGCGGCTCTCTCGGTTAACAATCGAGTTCGGAACCTCAATTTGGATACAGCCCTTAAAATACGCTCGTTTTAAAATAATTAATTTCTCGGAAACTTATGGCACGAATTGCATAAAAATTTGTTTATAGGCTAATTTAAAGGTGTAGAGTTCATTTATGCTGTCAGAATTGTGTACTGCTATTGAAAAAAACAAAGTTATGGTTCATTTTAATATGTAGATGGCCCCTTAAACAAATTTTATATACATCATTTAAAAGTAGACTTTATTTCCAATCGTTCGGTATCAGTAACTTTATTCTACGATAATTTGTTGAGAAGTTAGTAGGGGGTGTTTACTTTTTTTTTTCCACGACTGTACCTAAGTCCTACATTGACATTTTAATTTTTTATTTAATTAAAATATGTAAATAATGAAATACAAAGCTATTTCCTAATTATTTATCATGTTCTGCTTCCTTCAAAATTTTTTTGAACTCTAATTTTAGACTTATCATAGATTTCTTTTAATTAAAAAAAAAAATAGTAACTTTAGAACCAAGGTACAACAGCCATGTTGTAACATGGCCCTAGGCAAGTTGTACCATGGACCATGCCCCATTTTTCTATGAAAAATAAAAATAAAATTGACGAAACATTTTTATGATGTATTTGAAATAAATTTCAAAATATATTTAATAACAGATTTGTCATGGACACCCATTTAAAGTTGTTTTTAATTAATATACAACAGAAGGTGAAATTAGAGTGCAGAGGCGGATGGTAATAATTCCAACCACAATAGTTATCAATTGCATTTAAACTGTTTTACTGCATTTTTATATATTTTGTATACATGTTTGTTTTATCACGATGCAAAATCGCCAAAAGACAGTCACATAAACAGCTAAGATTATTTTTTCAAAAACTGATACTATTACAGGAAATATATAAAGAATTCTTCTGTCTCTTTCAATAAGACTAGGTTCTGGCAAAATGCTAATGATTTGTACGCAGTTGATTGAAAAAAATATTTTCCTCAAGTATGAATTCCACTCTAATGCTATTAAAACATTTCATTGACACAACTTTAATCTCTTCTTTACCATTGTCATCATTTATGCATAGTTTCTGTAAACAAGAGGTGTGTATATAGAGTTGAGTTTTGAGTTCCTTCCATTAAGGTTACAAGAAAATTCTTCTGTCTCTTTCAATAAGATTAGGTTCTGGCAAAATGCTAATGATTTGTACGCAGTTGATTGAAAAGCATATTTTCCTCAAATGTGAATTCCATTCTAATGCTATCAAAACATTTCATTGACACAACATTAATCACTCTTTCACTATTGTCATCATTTATGCATAGTTTTTGCACGCAAGTGGCGTATATATAGAGTTGAGTTTTGAGTTCCTTCCATTAAGGATACAAGAATTCTTCTGTCTCTTTCAATAAGACTAGGTTAAGGCAAAAAGCTAATGATTTATACGCAGTTGATTGAAAAAAATATTTTCCTCAAGTATGAATTCCATTCTAATGCTATTAAAACATTTCATTGACACAACTTTAATCTCTTCTTCACCATTGTCATCATT
The DNA here is from genome assembly GCA_963932465.1 of Maratus speciosus. Lineage (NCBI taxonomy): Eukaryota > Metazoa > Arthropoda > Arachnida > Araneae > Salticidae > Maratus > Maratus speciosus. The sequence goes on from OZ010798.1 coordinate 181,446,030, forward strand.
TATGCATATTTTCTGTACACAAGAGGTGTGTATATAGAGTTGAGTTTTGAGTTCCTTCCATTAAGGTTACAAGAATTCCTCTGTCTCTTTCAATAAGACTAGGTTCTGGCAAAATGTTAATGATTTGTACGCAGTTGATTGAAAAACAAATTTTCCTCAAGTATGAATTATATTCTAATGCTATTAAAACGTTTCATTGACGCAACATTAATCTCTCTTTCACCATTGTCATCATTTATGCATATTTTCTGTATACAAGTGGTATGCATATATAGAGTTGAGTTTTGAGTTCCTCCTATTAATGATACAAGGACAAACTTTTCAGAAATAATATTTTTGTATGTCGGTTTTTAACAGAACAATATGGAATTGTGTTGTACTTTTGGACCTGCCCAAGGTACAACACTATTGCTAGGTTCAAAGTACAAAACTTGGTGACCTGAAAAATAGCGACTTCTTGTCATCTTCTAGTTAGGTTTAATAGGGTAACTCCTTGAGAGTCGCCGCATACGGGATAGATGCCGCACCCCTTCTATTTCTTGTAATTATCGATAGATGGACGTCAAACGCACAGTATAGGTGCGCAATGAGATTATTTTAACCAGTGTATAGCGTAAATCCAATTTCGATGTTTACTTGTAGAAGTACAATCCTTAATTTGACGTAATTGCATGATTTCACTGTCCAAACTTTTAAACACGTTATGTTTAAATACTTTTCATACACTAATTGCTAAATGCATGCATGATTTCGAAATCAAAACTAAGTGCAGCGTTTGTATAGAGTACTGTGTGTATAATTACGCCATTCCCCTTAGCGATGCAGGTAACTGTGATGCCCGACGTCTGCACCATGCAAAATGGGATACATGCCGCACTACTATTCCGATATACATGCCGCAGTTTCTGCTGTACGGGATGATTAAGTGTTATTAACTTTTCCCTTTCTTTTTGCACAGACTAACCATGTTAGGCATGTTATCAAGTTTACTAAAACCGAAGGAGAAAAGGGGGAAAATAAAAAGTAAGAAGGGCAAGAAAGATGTAATTCAAAATGATAATAATGAAAAATTGGATTACGCGTAACGCAGACGTTCTTTGCAAGAAATGTTTAGAAAACTGTTCCTAAAAAGAGGAAGTGTAATTGGCTTCGTTGCATCATGTGTTTAAATGTAGTTACATAAAGACTGTACTTTTTCGACACTTTTTCTGTAGATTGAAGTCGATATCTTAACCCATTCGGTGCCATATAGGTGCATATAAGCACCTTCAGAAAGAGCTTATAAAATTTGTTTCTGGCACCAGTAAAAAAGGACAGTAATATTTGCTTTGTATAATTAGAGCATTTTCATGATTATTTAAGTAAAGGTAACTTCTTTTAAAATAGTGGTACCGACCGAATAAAATTTGTGTAAAATCCACCGGTCCCGAAAGGGTTAACAAATAAATTATGTAAACACAATTTTACTTTTTTCCTGTTCCCTTTCTAATACATTGATGTTACGTTGTTGCTGAAATAACAATTAAAATTTAATGTGAAAAAAAATAAGTCGATAATTTTAATAGTGAAAGTAGGCAACAATTATTAATTTGAATCTACTAATACGTTTCATTGTACTCATTTAATTTCATTTTGTTATTACATCCATAATTATAGTCCAGATATGAATATTTTTTTTTATTTATAACTTCATTCTGTTCTTATTACAAGCGCGGCATAACTACCGCACAAGTGCGACGTCTCAGCCTGAATGTACGAGTGACGCGCCGCAATGTAATGTTTTAGAAAAAAATTGTTAAAAAATATTAGTAATTTGTTTTGAATTTTTTGTTGCAGTACACGCATTGTACATTTAACATTAAATAGCACATCATGATTTTTTTTTATTTTATGTCCATCATGGAACTTTATACACAAATTCAAAAAAATGTGCGGCATAAATCCCGGAATTACCCTACTAAAAAGAGCGTGAGGTCTCTTTTTGACCTCTACCATATGAATCTATTTCGGTTCGAACCAGAAATTTCTTTGCAAAATAAGTTTAAAAGACACAGAGAAGAACAGATTTAAATAAAAATTCCGGTATAAAATATTTTAATAAAACTTCAGTAAAATTTCTGGTCGTTTTCGTGTTAATATTATTTGAAACTCGTCTTCATAATACACTATAAATATGTTTTTATGTATAACTTTGAAATTAAAACAAATAACTGTTGATAACGAGATCTAATGAAAAGTTGTAACTTTAAAAATTTTAACACTTTGATGATCAAATCTTTTTTTAAACAGTTGTGTGCAACATGTGCTGACTATATTAAAGAGACTAACTACTGGGAGACATCTAGTGGTATATCTCAAAACGTCATTGATTAGTTTTATAGAAATCCAAAAGTAGAGCTAAAATTTTCGTAGATCCAAGTTACGTACAAGGTACAATACTTTCCCCTATACATTTTACACAAACTTAATACACTAAGCATTTCAATTTTAAAATCATTTCCTTTTCCTTACTTTTTGTGAAACTGTTTTCAAAGTCATACGATTGGGTTCTATCAGAAATGCTTGTCACACTTTTGTCCCAAAAGCTTTACAGTACGTATTTCTGCTTTTTTTAAACTGGATTTCGAATCATTTAAAAGAACATTTACTTAGAACATTTTAACCCTTAAATGCCTGACTTTTCAAAAATCATTGTAATAACGTTTTTCGGCTTTCATTTTTTAAATAAATCATGGGAAAAATACTTTAAAAAAATCATATTTTGTTTTAAGTATATAGTTTACGGCTATAAAACAGTTTGTTACTAATCGGCAATACTGGTTTTTAATTGAAAAAATAATTTTCCTTGATAAAATTCTATAATATTAAACACACAAGAATTTTAGGAACTATAATAAGAAATAAATTTTACTTGCTTACTGCAGAACAAAATTGGGAATTTCGCAAGCTTCCAAACAAAACAAAAAGAACAAGTAGCAACAATTGAAAAAATAAATCTATCTTTATTCTTAAACAGCACAAGTGTTGCCATCTACATGTTGAAAATCGATTTAATAATATTTTCAGAATGTATTTTATTGGTAACATTAGGCATTATAGCCTCAATATTATTCTAATAGTATTTTAGAAGCCTAAATTAGGTATGTTGCCGAAAAGCAACACTCGGCATTTAAGGGTTAAGTAGTCTGATATTCAATGGCGGATCTAAGGGGGGGGCGAAGGGGCGATCGCCCCCCCCTTGGGCTAATAAAGGTTTTGTAAAACGACATTATGCATCCTCACGAGAAATGACTTGGGGCGGAGCTCGCGTCCGGCGCGGCGCGACCCGGGTCGGGTCGCGCCAGTTTAAAACCACGAGACTCGGGCTGGGTCAGGTCTTTTCTCTTTTAGAGTTGGGTCGTGCCCTGATCTTAATTTTTTCTGCAGATTCGGGTCGGGCCAGACTTCTTTTTCCTCCAGATCGAGCCTGGCCTGGACTTTATTTTTCCTAAAGGTCTGCAATAGCCAAAATTTCCAGGTCGTGGCTCGGCCCGGAATAAAAGCTAAACATTCGGTCCGTGTCAGCCCGTATGATAAGCATTATTGACCCGATCACGACCCGTGCACTCCTCTAAATTCTTCCTCCCGAGCCCAAGTTGGTCCGACCCGACCCGGATCGCGCCAGTTTAAATCCACGAGACTCAGGCTGGGTCAGGTCTTTTCTCTTTTAGAGTCGGGCCATGCCCTGATCTTAATTTTTCCTGCAGATGCGGATCGGGCCAGACTTCTTTTTCCTCCAGATCGAGTCTGGCCTGCACTCCTTTTTTCCTAAAGGTCTGCAATGGCCAAAATTTCCAGGTCGGGGCTTGGCCCGGAATAAAAGCTAAACATTCGGTCCGTGTCAGCCCGTATGAAAAGCATTATTGGCCCGACCACGACCCGTGCACTCCTCTAAATTCTTCCTCCCAAGCCCAAGTTTGTCTGACATTTTACTTATTTGTCATTCGTAAAAATTACATTTGTGTTGTACATTTATTTAGCGAAATCTTTAGAAATGTAATTTGATTTGATAGGTTAGAGAGATGCATTTTCTAAATTTTACTTTTTTTCTTTGTAGAGCTTTAAGGTATCCGCACACCTTCGGAAGTGATTTTTTGAAATTTTTAAAATTTTCTCTTGTTACCCATTTTTTATAATGACATTTACTTTAAAACTTTGAAAAAAATATAAAAATTTTAGCAACTACCCAGAAATAAAATTTTTTAAGTGAAAAAGAGTCAAAATTATGTCAGAAATTGACATTTCCGCAAAACGTGATGACTCAAAAATGAAACAATGTATTGACATTTTGTAAATTGCATAATAAACAGAATAACTTTCTCTAGGACTTAGACTACACACATTATAATCGCATCTCTATCTCAGATGATATGGCAGTTAAAGCACTAATGTAATGAAAAATTCACAAAATTTATCTCAAATTTGTCATTTATACCAGTGTAAATGTAAAACTATTTAATATATTATCATGAGTGTAGTCTATTCCCTCAAAAGACATTTGTAAAAGAAGTACAGAAAATTTCGTGATATTTCATGCATAATTTTTTGTTTTAGGATGTTTTGCGTATAGTAAAAATTTGAAAAACTTCATTTTGAGAAAAAGCTAAAAATAACTTTTGAACACAATTCAAAAGCTGTAACATCTGTAGCTTTAAACGGCTGTTACTCGAGTTCTATTTTAGATACAGACAAAATTCAAGCAGATTTCGATAGATAAAAGATCTAATTTTAATATTATTGTAAAAATAAAAAATAGATATTTTGATCGAAAATTACGTTTTAAAGGTGTTCGGATATACCTTAAAAATATAATTTTCTTTTATCAACCGTTTCTTTCATTCTAAACTGATTATCTTACTGGATTTTTATTTGAATGTAATTGTCTAAGTCAAATTTTTAACGTAGCGTTTACGTACATAATTGCCTAAATAGTCATTTTTATAGTCATTAATGTTGTTTTTCTGTACTATTCATGAATTTCGAACATAATCTGAAAATAAAATATGAGCATAAGCAAGTGTGCTTTATGAATAGTTTTAATTGCAAAATGCAGGCAGGGCTGGAGTTGATTTTTTAGCTTTATACTGGGCGGGGCCAATAGTTTTTTTTTTTTTTTTTTTTTTATGTGGGTTCGACCTGGGCTTGGGCCTGATAACTTCAGCCCAGGTAAACCTCTAATTGACATATCGAAGCCAACTTATTTTTTTTTTTAAATGCTTTTTTCAGCCATCCTCCCATCATAGCTACTGAGTATACCGGGTGTCCTAAAATGGGCTGACTGATTTTAAAATTCAATAAATTGCAAATGGTGACAGATATTAAAAAAATACTTGCAGGAGGCTTATGTAAGATGTCAGGAACAGGGTTGATTATGTTCCGAATTTTCCGAAAATTTAACCCTTTCGCTGCGCAACCCGCGATTTCCACGGCCAACGCAAAAGTGGCAAAATTTGCGCAACCCAGCAAATCTTTATTTTATGATCTAATTCTATTAAAAAAAAAAAAAAAAAAAAAAAAAAAAAAAAAAAAACCTGTTCCACAAAGATTTTGAACATATTTTACTCTAAAATGTGTGCAGATTTGAAATGTGTAATAAAAGATATGCGCAATTTTTTAACCTATTTTGATAAATAATAATAATAATAATAATAATAATAATAATAATAATAATAATAATAAAAATACGCAGCACCAGGATTAAGGCATTCGGTTCCAAAAATTTTGAAAATTCACCTATCGAAAATTCGGACATACAAATAATCGCAATTTTGATAAATGGTCTCCATAAAAAATCTATTTCTTCAATCATTCGCAGACAATAACTTCAATTTCGTCGAATGATCACTGAAAAAGCGCGAATTTGGTCAGGGAGCCACGGAAAACATGCGAAATTCTTCAAATGATCGCGGGAAATGCAAATTTCTTCAAAAGGCAGCGGAAAAGAACTCGAATTTCGTTAAAGAATCGCGGAGAAAACGCAAATTTTGTCAAATAGCCGCGAATAAAAACGCAAATTTCGTCAAAGGATCGTGGAGGAAACGAGAATTCCTTCATAGAATCGTGAAAAAAAACGAATTTAGTCCAAGAATTGCTTTAAAAATGCGAATTTAGTCAAAGGATCGCTGAAAAAATGTGAATTTGGTGGAAGGGTCACGGAAAAAAACGCAAATTTTATCAAAGGTCTGAAAAATTACGCTAATTTCGTCAAAGGGTTGCGGAAGAAACGCAAATTTCATCAAAGGGTCGAAGAAGTGCGAATTTCCTCAAAGAGTCGTGGAAAAAATGCAGTGGTCTCTTTAAAAAACAGCACACATACATACGTTTATTATTATAGATATGATTTTTAACTTCAAATATTATACTGAACTAATTTTTGAAAAAAAAAAAACAGGTTAACCCAAACCCAGCTTACAGGAATCTCTACTCAGCCTGAAATCGATCCGATTCCAAAATAGCTCACCCGACCTGCAACAAAAATAATTAGTGCCAGAAGGGAATCCCTGCTGTAACCTTTCAGAAAATTTTCTTTGAATTTCAGATTTTTTTATTTTTTTTTTTTTTACTCTACACCTGATAATTTTTTTTTTAACTGCGATTCTTGATTTTAGTTTAAAATAGCAACGATAGATGGTGCTGGAAGCAATAGGCGCTAAATCGGCTCTCGGAGGAGGTAGGCTTTACGACCATCGTTTACGGCGCCATCTATCGTTGCTATTATACAGTAAAATCAAGAATCGCAGTAAAAAATCTCCTGACATCTTACATAACCCTTCTGCAAGATTTTTTTAAATAGCTGTCACCATTCGAAAAGTACTAAATTTTAAAATCCCTTTTAGAACACCCGGTATGTTTTTTAATAAGTTTCAGAGCATTCTTTACTGAATTACAACTGATCTTAGATATGAAGAGGCAAGCAGTCTTATACCAAATTAGTATTTTTCACATAATTCTGGGGGTTAAAAAGTATTCCTAAATAATTATTTGGACATGTCCGTTATGGAGATTTTACTGCATATAGTTTTTATCTTCAAAAATACTTAGACTTTCTTTTTAAAAAAACGGGTCAACCCGAACCTTCTCGCAAGTTGCAGTAGTGAAAACCCAATCCGAAACTGACCCAAACCTGATATAATGTATGTCAATCTGCTCCAAACCCAACGCGCTAGGCGCAGCTAAAAAGTAAAAGTCAACCCGACCTGTAGCAGAAAAGTAGAAGTCAACCGGGCCCAAACCCGACCCGCATAAAAAAGTAGAAGTTAACCCGGCCCATAGCAAAAAAGTAGAAGTTTACCCGACCCACAGCAAAAAATAGAAATCAACCAGACCCAAACGCGACCCACAGAAAAAAAGTATAAGTTAATCCAACCAGCAGCAAAAAATAGAAGTCAACCGGACCCAAACCCGACCCACGGCAAAAAGCAAAAGTAACATGACCCGCAGTGAAAAAATTAGCCCCGACCCGCGCATCAGATTGGAGTTTCCAAATTTCTAAAATCGCCCCCCCCTTGAGGACTCTCCAGATCCGCCCTTGCTGATATTAGAGAAAAAGAATACGAAATTTCTGCAGAAAAGGATTTTAAAAATTACTCCGTTTTTGTGAGGCACAGGACCTTTAAACTTTCAAAAAACCAATTTTCGGAATTTGTTTTGTTCTGAAATTTTTTTAATTTATCAACAAAAGGCAAAAAACCCCATTCACAAATCTACATTATTTCTTAAGTTAGATGGTGGAGTGCAATTGAAGATAGGTGGGTAGATATTGGTGGTGGTCCGTAGATATTGAAACTTTAAAACGTGTTTTCTCAGATTAGTAAATTTTGAGTTTGTATGCAACTCATTGTTACTTTCAAACTACATAACCTGCAGTTTTAAAAAATTAACCAAATATGAGTTGCTTTATACACTGGTGTGCAAAAATTAAGGAAAAGTCACAAAATGCTAATTTTCAAATACGCGAACACTCAAAAGGAAATAATATAATTCGAGTAATTACTATCTCTACAACACAGCTAGTCCATATAACATATCATTCATGTCACACATGGTCACAAGTGTCACAGTCACTAATCTGAAGCAAAAAAATAGGAAATTCCATACGTCTCATTATGAGTCTCAAATGATCCCTATATGTGACTCCACTGAGACGTCACTGTGACTGCTGCTTTGTGACGAGTCACCAGGTGACTTTACAATGTAGTTAAATTGTGACTCTCATGTGATTGTCAAGACTCAATTTCAAAGTCATCATGAACGTTGCATTATGATAAGTCACCAAATAATATCACATTATAGTCACATGGAGACTTTTCCCAAAAGGGCACAATGGTGACTTCACAGTAGTCTCTCTGTCACCTGAAAGTCATCATGTGACTTTAATGTGACATTATTTGGTAACTTATCACAATGCAGCGTTCACGATGACTTTGAAATTGAGTATACAGATGACAGTCACATGAGAGTCACAATGTAAGTATATTGTAAAGTCACATGGTGACTCATCACGAAGCAGCAGTCACAGTGGCGTCACATATAGCGATCATTTGAGACTCATAATGAGATGTATGTAATTTCCTATTTTTTTTTTTTTTTTTTTTTTGCTTCACCGTAGTGACTGTGACACTTGTGACTATGTGTGACATGAATGAGATGTTATATGGACTAGCTGTGTTGTAAAGATAGTAATTACTCGAATTATATTACTTCCTTTTGAGTGTTTGCATATTTGAAAATTAGCATTTTGTGACTTTTCCTTAATTTTTGCACACCAGTGTAGAATTCATTCTAAAACAACAACAAAAAAAAATCATACATTTTGCTCTTTTTTTTTTTTTTTTTTTTTTTTTACTTGAAAAACTTGAGAAAATTTTTGAAAATGTTGATGTTTTTTTTTGTGTGTGTGTGCTAACATTAAATTTTAAACAAACTTTTCGTATATATTTTTATTTTAATTTAGAAGTAGGTGTGTTATTATTCTATTTTGTTCAAAAAAAAAATTCTATATGCATAATTTAGAGTTTTGTCATTCGCTCAGTACTTAATGATCTTAATTCACACATTAGTGAGATGAATTTTTAAATTTAAAATTTTAATATAGTTAAGAATGTATAATTTAAGCAGAAAGGGAGAAAATAGATTTTAATTGCATATTGCTTGTGTTTTGGTTCTTTTAAAAAGGCGATATTTTTGATCGCTTTGACAAACTCAAAGGTCCTGTGTCCCCTTTATTTAAAGTTCCGTTTTTAAAACTCAGTGTAATCTAGAGCTTGATAATTTAATTTAAATGATTCAAAAGTTCTCATCTTTAATTTGTAACGTTTTGGAACTAAAAATATTACCGGATAAATCAAATATTACAAAAATTATGTGACAAATAAAAAGCTAACTGGTGATTAAAATTAAATAAATAAATAAAATTTTGGCTTTCTGGATATTGAGACTTAGTACAAAGCTTGTAAAAAAAAAAAAAAAAAAAAAAAAAAAAAAAAAAGTAATTTAATACGAACTTAATGCCACTAAGTATTTAGATTTTTAAATCTTTTTAGCCCCCGGTATGCTATTTCTTCCTCCCAATTATTAAAGTGTAGTCTCCAAAAAATAACGTTCCGTTGTATAAGCCAGCCGTAAAACAAAGCAGATGTATCATTGTATTCTTAAATACTCTACTGCAATTTTTTTAACTTCTAAGCATCGCACATTTTCAATTTTTATACCGTCGTATTTGGGAGGGGGGAGTGCTTTTAAGTGCAATTTGTTTGAAAACTGCATCGCAATTTATTTTTGAGATGTTAATTTTTTTGTAGTTTTTATCGCCATTTGTTTAATTTTGGCAACTGAAGTACTCAATTTCTGTAGAAAGTAAAGGACAGATAGTTGGAAAATAGTAATTATATCTTTTTGTTAACCTTTTCCCATAACAACTGAGGAAAAATGTAATTAAAATACATTCTATTTTGAAAAAAACATAAATAAATGATTGCTGATAAAACATCGAGCTATTATAAACCAAATTTAATTTTAAAGTATCTATATTAATATTACAAACAAATGAAGGCCTATGAATCATTAGATAGATTAGATAGCCGATTTTTTTTTTTTTTTTTCTAAAGTTTCTTGAATGACGACATCTCTTTTTTTTTTGGATTTGTGTATTATTCAGCGATAGTGAAGTCTTATGAATACTTCACTGTGGGTGTTGTTTAAGACTGGATCGTAAATGAGGAATGCTTCAGAAGATGCGAATAACGTCATTTTGTATAAAATAAAAGCGTGTGTGTTAAGTCTTAAAACTGAAATATTTTTTGGATTATATATAATTTTTTTTTTCATCGGGGCAACACTAAATTCTGAAAAAGCAGAATTGCTGTTTTCTAGTCTTTATGTTCTTTCCAATTCATTCATATTTTTTGCAAAAGTATTTTCAAATTCATATTCGCGGATTTCGTCATGAATATTTAGAAAAATCTGTCTTGTAAAATTTTTCGGTGTGTATTTCTCCTTTTTTCTGTTTTTTTTTAATTTGACTTTCGAATTTCAATCCAAAAACTTAATATAACTTAAGCTTAAAAATGAAATTTTAATTACTAAAAAGATCGCATTGTTATTTTGAAATATTTTAAAATAAAAAATGTTACATCAGATGTAATAAAATAAGTTAGTAAAATGAATATTTGATTCATGCATTTAAAAAAAAAAATAAGAAAAAAAAGTAATTTTGACTTTCTAAGCGCTAAAACTTTTAAAAACTTAAACGAATCTTCTAAAAAAGTACTTTTTAGACAAACTTAATCTCACTTAAGCATTTCAATTTGAAAATCATTTTCATTCAATTTTCTCCTGACTTTCTGCAAAACTTTTTTTCAAAATCATACGATCAGGTTCTATAAGAAATACTTAGAACACTTTTCCTTGTAAATCTTTCCGGTATACATTTCCTCTCTTTTTTTCTGAACTTAGACTTCGAATTCCAGCGGAAAAAAAATCCTTTTTTCTTTTTCCACCTCTCCCTCTTACTGCTTATTTCGAATTATTTTTTCCCCTTCAAATCAAAAATTTCCAACCTCCTATTCCATTTAGGGTCACTTATTTCAAACGATTTTCACCTCGCAAAATCTCTTTACGTCTCTGTGAATTTACTTCACTTCCTTTCCATGTTTTTACTTAGTTTAAAGAATATTTTCCCCATTTCATTTTTTCCAAGGGATTTTTCATTTCAAATTTAATCGATTCTTTGGGATTAGATCTTTTGTGTGCGGATTGTTCCATTGGGATATATTTTTTCCCTTTTACCCTACATTGATTGAAATGCCGACAGTATGAAAGATAAACTGGAAAAAGGAATAATGGAAAATAAAGAGTGTGCGTCTGGGATTTATATTAAGTAAGTTATATTTTTCCGTGAAGGATTCGAGAGAGATTATTATAAAACTTATGGTACATGACAGTTCTGATAATGCAGAACGAAAATTCTTTTTCATGCAATGTTTAGAATTGGAAGTTCAAAATTCTTCTTAGTATAATATATTTTTTAGATTAAAAAGTTATGTAATATTAAATATAAAATTTTATTTTTATAAAAGGGGATTCAACAATTATTTATTTTATATTTATTGGATATAGATTTAATTATGTTATCTATTTCTATTTTTAGCATTAATCTTTGCTTAAACTGTATTTTCAAATGTAATTCGAAAGCTGTACTTCACAGTAATACGCAAAAGCTGTAATTTAATTCGCGGCTATATTTTCCCGTAAACATTCGGAAAAAATTATTATAAAAGTAATGATGCATTAAAATTCTGGTAATTGGGAATGAAAATTTTTTTTCCTGCAATATTTAAAATTAGAAGTTCAAAAATTTCGATAGTATATATATATATATGTGGTATTCGTGTTTTCATATTATTGGTCATTTGCAACATCTTTCAATGGTATTATTGTACAGAAAGTTTAATATGTGTATATATATATATATATATATATATATATATATATATATATATATATATATAATATATATATACACATATAATAAAGATAAAATCACAAATATATGAACAAATGGTAAAATTCTAAAGATAAACAAGATATGAACATAGGAAACCAATATATATAATAAAGCTGCATAATATTAACTATAAACATTTATTTATATAAGAAGAAGATTAACAATTATTTATTTTATATGTGTTGAGAAAATCGATTATTTGTTTCTACATAAAATGGATAATGTAATTAAATTTTCAGCAATGATAGGGTAATTCCAAGATAGTCGGCGCATACGTGATAGATGCCGCACCCCTATTATTTCTTGTAATTATCAATAGATGGTCGTCAAGCGCACAGTATAGGTGCGCAATGAGATTCTTTTAACCAGTGTATAGCATGAATCCCATTTCGATATTTACTTCTAGAATTACAATCCTTAATTTGACGTAAGTGCATGATTTCACTGTCCAAACTTTTAAACACGTTATGTTTAAATTCTTTTCATACACTAATTACTAAATGCATGCAAGATTTCGAAGTCAAAACTAAGTGTAAGCGTTTGTATAGAGTACTGTGTGTATGGTTACGCCATTCTCCTTAGCGATAACAGAAAACTGTGATGGCCGAAGTCTGCACCATGCAAAATGGGATACATGCCGCACTGCTATTCCGGTATACATGCCGCAGTTTCTTTTGTACGGGATGATTAAGTGTTATTAACTTTTCCTTCTCTTTTTGCACAGACTAACTATGTTAGGATTGTTATCAAGTTTACTAAAACCAAAATAGAAAAGGGGAAAATAAAAAGTAAGAAGGGCAAGAAAGATGCAAGTCAAGATGATAATAATGAAAAATTGAATTACGAGTAACGCAGGCATTCTTTGCAAACTACTCCAAAAAAGAGCAAGTGTAATTGACTTTGTTGCATCATGTGTTTAAATGTAGTTACATACAGACTGTATTTTTTTTACACTTTTTCTGTAGATTGTAGTCGAAAAAACAGGTCTCTTAACCTATTCGGGACCATAGGTGCATATAATCACCTTCATAAAGAGCTTACAAAATTTGTTTCTGGCACCAATAAAAAAGAAAAGTAACATTTGTGTTCTTTAATTAGAGCATTTTCATGATTATTTAAGTAAAGGTAACTTCTTTTAAAAAAGTGGTACCAACCGAATAAAATTTGTGTAAAAGCCATCGGTCCCGGAAGGGTTAACAAATAAACTATGTAAACACAATTTTACTTTTATTCTTTTTCCTCTCTAATACATTGGTGTTACGTTGTTGCTGAAATAACAATTAAAATTTAATGTAAAAAAATGAGTCTATAATTTTAATAGTGAAAGTAGGCAACAATTATTAATTTGAATCTACTAATACGTTTCATTGTACTCATTTAGTTTCCTTTTGTTATTACATCGTTAATTATAGTCCAGATATTATTATTCTTTTTTATATTTTTATTTATAATTTCATTCTGTTCTTATTACATGCGCGGCATAACTTCCGCACAAGTGCGGCGTCTCAGCCTGAATGTACGGGTGACGCGCCGCAGTATAATGCTTTAGAAAAAATTGTTAAAAAATATTAATAATTTGTTTTAAATTTTTTTGTCTCACTACACGCGTTGTATATTTAGAATTAAATAGCACAAGCATGATTTTTTTTTTTTTTATGTCCACCATGGGACTTTATACACAAATTCAAAAAAATGTGCGGCATAAATCCCGGAATTACCCTATTATTTGAAATCGTAGAATCGGCCCAAAAATAAAAGAACATCCTTATACATTTTAATCACCAAATTGCCAGAAAAAGAAAAACTAGAGAACAGGAATTCTGCTTTTTCAGAATTTAGTTCTGGTCAGAATTTAAAAAAATGGCCATAATTTTTTTTGAAAAAAAAAATTATGGCAATTTTTTTCCCATTCTGACCAGAAAATCAGAGTTCTAACTTTTTACGACTGCTCTTTCATCTTCACCTAACGTTTCATTTATAATGGCTGTTTCATAATAATAGAAGCCACCAGTCCACCAGAAGGAAATAACTCGGTTAAGCGGGACTCAGATAATCGGACTCTACTGCAAAACATATTTCAATTTTATGACTTAAAGCACACGCTTTTATTTTATGTAAAATGACGTCATTTGCACTAATATAGATTCTTAAAATTAAATAGTTTATAATAGCTCCATGTTTTATCATAAATCATTCATTTATATTTTTCTCAAAATAGCACGTATTTTAATTAATTTTTTTTTTCAATTTTTATGAGAAAATGGCAACAAGAAGATATAATTGCTATTTTTCAACAATTTTTTCTTTACTTTCTACAGAAATGGAGTACTTGAGTTGCCAAAATGAAACAAATGTCGCTAAAAACTTTAAAAAAAATTAATATTTCAAAAACAAATGGAGATGCAGTTTTCAAACAATTGCATTAAAAAGTACTTTTTTTTCCCCAATACGACGGTATAAACATTGAAAATGTACGATGCTTAGAAGTTTTAAAAAATGCTGTAGAGCATTTAATCGCACAATAATACATCTGATTTGTTTATTGCTAGCGTCTGTAAGGTTATTTTTTGGAGACAAAATAAGCTGGGAGAAAGAAATAGCATACCGTCCCGGGGGCTAAAAAAAAGCCATTTGACGGAAAATTATATATTTCTTCATTTTTTTTTTTTTTTTTTTTTTTTTTTTTATGTATAAGCTTAAGGGGTCGTCTTCATAGTGAAATAGTACGAAATTCTGAAATTTTCAAAGTTAATACCTAATTTTAACCTCCTATTTGGCTTTTCCAGTACATTTTATATTAGAAATTCAGTAATACGAAATAATAGGACTCCATTGTAAATAGGACGTAAATCACCATATCAACCTAGAATCATTGCGTATAATAGGATTTAACAGAAGGAAGAAAACTTTTATTAATATCTTTTTTAAGTTTAGATTCGATTTTCATAAAAGTTGAAACGACATGACAAAATTCTGCAACGACTCTACGTATTAAATTTCAAACCATTCGGTTGGGTAGTTTTACGCTGTTATATGCGGACAGACGGACAGACGGATTCTGCAGCGCGTGATAACCCGCCAATCGGCATACACTTCCAGATTACGCGTTGCTAGTTTATTAAATATATATATATATATATATATACAATATTATTTAACAATTGTTGAAAGTTCTCTATTTACAAGTTTACATAAGAGTATATAAAAGTTCTATTTACAAGTCTATGAGTAATTTGTTGAGAGTTCTTTTTGTAAGACGAGACCAAGTTGTAAAAATTTTATGTACATACAGTCGTCCCCGTTTAAACGAATATTGTCGGTTCCGGAAATAATATTCGATAAGCGGATATTTCATTAAACGGGAAATCATAACTGTAATATTTAATGCGTAATAAAAAGGCAAAATAATCATCTACGGTGTATTTCATTAACAGACTGATAAATAGCTAATAAAATAAGATAAACTAAAATAAATACAAATGCTAATATAAAGTAAATGCACATTTATTTAATGTCAATACATACATTTATATGGTTTACATCACAAATGCAGCTCGTTTGAATTTGGTCAAAACTTTGCTACTTCTAATTTACGTTACTTATACTGCCTTAAAAAATCGTTTAAAGTGGTTTGTTTAAGGGGAATTTGAAAGGGGTAAATATGGAGTTATTTTTCGAATAAGTGCAAAATATCACAACTACCATCTCGAGTCTCGAAGTGACGGCGCATTGTCATTAAAGCCAGCAAGATGTGATAGTAGGGAGATCAAGGTGGAGAAATCATTTGACCTGTCCATTATGCACCTACTGGCCGAAATCATTGCAGGAAGAACTGAAAATTTGTTTTCAGCGTAAAGGAACCGAAAGTGACAAAAGGTGGAAGGAAATTCCAGCTGAAACGTGCTTTCCGCACCTATTTTCCAACATCGGTCATACAGTTGTTATTCGATTAAGCGGGGGCAGTTCGTAAAAGGTATTTGGTTTAAGCGGAGGGAAATAACATAGAACTAAAAGGAATAAATTCGGTTCCGGAGGATTCTATTCGAATAAGCGGGGTATTCGATTATCCGTACACGATTAAGTGGGGAGGTCTGTATTACGATAGTTATTGTACGGGATCAGAATCCTTATTATGAATGGTGGGACTCTGAAAAATAACTTGGTTATTTTCCATAATCGTGGCACATTCTATTATTTTTTAGTAGAGAAAGGGAGTTTTTTGCATAATATTGAACCACTGCTGTAGTTGTATAGTTCTGGATTTTTGGATATGGAATAAGGAGGTTAATGTGCATTCAGTTAGTTAATGAATTGAGGTAAGACAGACAGACAGATGGACGGACCAGGTGACGGCTGTAGCTGCTACGTATTTATATAATTACGAACGCACCTAAAAATTATCGCCAAACTATCCGCCAGACTCTAACGCCCAATAAACTAATAGAAGAATGTTGGCATTGGAATTTGAAAGTAATTCAAGGAATTCAGAAATGTTCCATTCATTAAAGTGAATTATACTAACAATAACTTTAAACAATAAATTTAGCAATATATTAATGAAAACAGAAAAAAAAAGGCTTTAAACTTCGTAAATAATGTATGAAATATTGTAAATATTGAAAATTATTGTAAGTAAACTTCCGATTATCCGGCATTCTATCAAACGGCCCCTCTCGGTTAACTGCCAACCCTTTGCCTTATTTTTTTTTTTTTTTAATCAGAAACGAACAACGGAAATTCAAATACATATCATCCCGAGTGTTTTGTAAAAAATGCTTTTTTGATGTCGGGAATAGCTGCTAGAAAATATTTCTGCGGAAGAAATCACAGACTGGCTTAATTGTTACGAGAATGATATTGGTTATGAAGAATTAATACACGACGAAATTATTCAAAATGTCTTAAATCCAGAGAAACCTGAAGCGGATGAATGTGATGAATCCGGAAATGATCACCCAGAAGTTAGTCATGCAGTGTATGCTCTCTAAATGCATTAATTGGTTTGAGATGAAAGAGGAAGCAGATGCAACCCAAATACTTTTATTACGTAGAATTCGTAATCTTTCTGCAGTAAAAGTATAAGCAAAGCGCGCCTCATCAGTAGCCGAGAGGTTTTGCTCTCGAAGCTGGTAGACGGGAGGTGCTGGGTTCGAACCCAATCGCGCCCGTCCGCCTAATCGTTCGGAGTTTTCGTGGTTTCCTTTGAACCTTGGATTTTCTATGCATAAATACGGGTTAGGTTTCCTTAGAAAGAGCCCCATGGAGGGCACCCCCCCCCCTTGGGCCTATATCCATCGAGTAGTCAGTGGTTCCCAACCTTTTTTGGCCACGCCCCACCGAAGCATCTGTTAAATCGCGATTGCCCCCCAGTTTTTTCCCACACACAAATTCTGTAACAGATATATCTTATCATTTTAAAATGAAGTCTATTAACCTGAAGGAAGCCTAAAAGAGCCTTAACAATTATTCATTTCGCATTTTTTTAACTTATCAAATTATGAATTTTTTTATCATATAAATGTGTTTTTAACATAATTCTAAAAATGAGGCGATACATCTTCACTTTTATGCACAAAAGAGATTTGTTGTGCCTTTCCAACTTACCTAAATATTTAACAAAAGTGTTATACGGTCCGCATTTTTATCTTCACAAAATGCTGGAGAGACTCACATTTGGCATTAAAATTGATAACAAAGAACATAAAATTCTTCTATGGATAACAAAATACACAAGAACCATTAAGATTTATAAAGTTTATAGTACCACGTTTAGATATTCCAAATATTTCTTAGGTTTAAATAGGTTCAAAACAGTAAAATTTAGATATACTTTTAAGTAGTTTTACGTATAAAAGTTTCTCCATGTTGCATACAGCAGAGCAAATATATATACAAAGCTCATTTCATAAATAATCGAAAAAGTTGAAAAAATTGTAAATTAGAAAAAAATTAAATATTAAAAAGGGTTTAAAAATAATTTTTAAAATTTGTTCATGTAATTATTCTGGTATTAGTTTTATTTTAAGCGTTTGATTCGGAACATTTTGGAAAAAAAATTATTATTAATAATTTTGAATACGTAACCTTTATTTTTAGTCTTAAAGATTATTTTCCCAAAAAACCTCACAGCGAATGGGTGAGTTACAAAGTTGAAATTGCCCCCCCTAAAATGTCAAATTGCCCCCCGGTGGGACGCACGCCCCACGTTCGGAACCACTGGAGTAGATAATCGGCCGTCAAAAATCAAGCAAAGCGCAAAAAAATGTATAATGGATTACTTTGGATGAAAACGGGTACTACATACAAGGTGGCCATAATTAAACTGGCAGCACTCAGAGTGTTCTGTAGCGCTATCTAATTGAGAGAATGACGCCAAATTTTGTAAGAAGATTAAACAAGACGGGGGACGAAGGATTCCGCGAAAAAAAAATCAGTTCCAAAAGTCACCGCTAGGGGAATATGTGGCGCTGTATAACAAAAAAGAGAGTTTAAAAAATGCAGAATCAATACTGAAATAAAATTACTTCTGATTTAGCACATTTAATGATTTAATTCAAGTTCAATACGGCAATAATACTCTCTTTTCCGTTACATAGCGCCACATATTCCCCTAGCGGTGACTTTTTGAACTATTTTTTCCTTCGTCCCCGTCATGTTTAATCTTCTTACAAAATTTGGCGTCATTCTCTCAATTAGATCGCGCTACAGAACACTCTGACAAGGAAGGTCTCTATACTGGGCATACTCAGAATATTTTGAAAAAAATACCAATTAAACTACTTATGTATGTAATAAAGGATCAGTCAAATTTAGCGGCGGAATTACAGTACAAAGTCTGCAAAAAAATAAAATACTTTCGAGTATTTGGCGCGAAAAGACGAAAGCGTCATGCGATTTTCTCCTTCAATGCGCCGACTAATCACTTCATTAACAATAAATCCGCTTTGAATTAGGGAAAAAACAAATTGTTCTTCCGACGAACTTTTGACGAAAATTAATGCCTACACATCAGCGTTTATCTGTGTATCGATTACTACTAATTGTTTGGCAACATTACTCTACTTGCTATCGGACAAATAATTAGAGACGCTGAAAATACATTTAGATTGACGTTAATTAATTTTTCTATTAAATTATTTAATTAACTATTATATTATTAATTAGCAAACTTACTATAAGTAAGTAATCCTTTTATTTTGATAACTCTATGTAATTACATATAGTCTAATGGACCCGATTGGCAAATTTTGCAATTTTTTTTCTGTTGCACGTCGGAGAATCAACTATTTTTTTGTGCAAATAAAAAGTTTCGATTATCAGCCACACCGTCGGCGCCGTGATTGTCGGATAATCGGAAGTTTACTTTAATTCCAAACTTCTATTCCCTCAAAAACGTCATGTAAGAAAAATATATGGGAACGTATAGTTACACATGTTGCACAGAAACAAATTTCTCCTTCAATCCACCGACTAATCATTTCATTAACAATACATCCGTTTTAAATAAAGGAAAAACAAATTGATCTTCCGATGAACTTTTGATGAAAATTAATGCATACACATCAGCGTCTATTTATGTGTCGATTAATGTTAATTGTTTGGCAACATTACTCTGCTTGCCATCGGACAAATAATTAGAGACGCTGAAAATACATTTAGATTGACGTTATTTAATTTTTCTATTAAATTATTTAATTAGCTCTTATATTATTAATTAGAAAACTTACTATAAGTAAGTAATCCTTTTATATTTTGATAACTTTATGTAATTAGATATAGTCTAATGGACCCGATAGGCAAATTTTGAAATTTTTTTTTCTGTTGCACATCGGAGGATTAACTATTTTTTTGTGCAAATAAGAAGTTTCGATTATCAGCCACACCGTCGGCTCCGTGAGTGGCGGATAATCGGAAGTTTACTTTAATTCCAAATTTCTATTCCCTCAAAAATTTCATGTAAGTAAAATATATGCGAACATATAGTTACACATGTTGCACAGAGACAAATTTCTCCTTCAATGCACCGACTAATCACTTCATTAACAATACATCCGCTTTAAATAAGGGAAAAACAAATTGTTCTTCCGATGAACTTTTGACGAAAATTAATGCATACACATCAGCGTCTATCTTTGTATCGATTACTACTAATTGTTTGGCAACATTACTCTGCTTGCTATCGGACAAATAATTAGAGACGTTGAAAATACATTTAGATTGACGTTAATTAATTTTCTTTTAAATTATTTAATTAACTATTATATTATTAATTAGCAAACTTACTATAAGTAAGTAATCCTTTTATGTTTTAATAACTCTATGTTATTACATATAGTCTAATGGACCCGATTGGCAAATTTTGCAATTTTTTTTCTGTTGCATGTCGTAGGATTAACTATTTTTTTGTGCAAATAAAAAGTTTCGATTATCAGCCACGCCGTCGGCCCCGTGAGTGGCGGATAATCGGAAGTTTACTTTAATTCCAAATTTCTATTCCCTCAAAAACGTCATAACATATAGTTACACATGTTGCACAGAGACAAATTTCTCCTTCAATGCACCGACTAATCACTTCATTAACAATACATCCGCTTTAAATATGGGAAAAACAAATTGTTCTTCCGATGAACTTTTGACGAAAATTAATGCATACACATCAGCGTCTATCTATGTATCGATTACTACTAATTGTTTGGCAACATTACTCTGCTTGCTATCGGACAAATAATTAGAGACGCTTTAAAAAGAAGTCAATTAGAAAACATCTAAAATAACTGGCAATTATTTACAGAAATGATAGAGCTCCAAAATAACTTTCAGAAGCGACACAAATTCCAATTTTACGTCTCTCACTAAAGATATTAATTTATCATTTAACTGAAAACCATAACAAAACACGGACGCTTTTTCTTCTTTTCTCTGGTTTGTTGATTTTTTTCTTCCAAATTAGAAGAATTAAGGACAGAATCCATTGATTAAAATGTATTTATATTAATGCAATTAAGGTTTCACGTGGATTTATAAATTGGACCCAACCAATCAATAATGAGTTTTCTCTGAAGAAGATTGTAACGTTTTCGCATTGATGAAAAAAAATTAATATCTGCTATGAAAAGTCTATTAAGTTTTTAAATAATTAGTAATTATTTCAAAGCGTTTCCTAATTTCATTTTGCTAAAGAGTTTTTTTGCTGACGTTCATTATCGGTAAAGTGGGATTAAATTATCAGATTTCGCGCATCATAACAAGAGACTGAATTATAAAAATATGACTAGGTATGTTTCATAATAACTTTTGACGCAACATGAAAATTAAATAACGTCAATCTGAATGTATTTTTAGAATATATATCACATTTACTATTATATCTATTATTTATTATATCGGATTAATTATACTATTTTGAATAAATATTTTAATTTAAGAATTTATTAGATTTTTTTTTTACTTAAAATTACAACATCAACAATTTCTACTT
This sequence comes from Maratus speciosus, assembly GCA_963932465.1. NCBI lineage: Eukaryota > Metazoa > Arthropoda > Arachnida > Araneae > Salticidae > Maratus > Maratus speciosus. The sequence goes on from OZ010798.1 coordinate 181,467,551, forward strand.
TTTTTCTAATTTAAAGCATATAAGAATTTTTTTTATTATTTGCACAAAAAAAGCTAATCCTCCGACGTGCGACAAAAAATAATTGCGAGAGTTACCTATCGGGTCCATTAGACCATATGTAATTACATAGAGTTATCAAAATATAAAAAGATTACTTACTTATAGTAAGTTTGCTAATTAATAATATAAGACTAGATTAATTTTCACACAATTATTCTAATTGGTAAACAAATCATATTAGATGTAAATTTCCAACTGGGCGAAAAACGTCCGGACCAGGATTCGAACCCGGGACCTCCTGGCTGAAGCCGCCAGTGCTCTGCCATCTGAGCGGACGTCGTGAATCGGACGTTTTTCGCCCAGTTGGAAATTTACATCTAATATAATAATATAAGAGTTAACTAAATAATTTAATAAAAACATGTATAATAATCACTTATAAACAAATTAAGTTAAATAATACTATAAAAAGTGATAGAATATCTTTATTAAGACTTACGATCGTTTCATCGCACAATCGGCGACATTTTCAAAATCAATCATAATAGAAAATATTTTCACATAACTTAAAAACAATAATATGGTAAACAATGTCACGAGACATGAAGCATAATGAAAATATTGCAACCATAAAATAAAATAAAAATTAAATTAGCTATTTGCGAGCGTGGATTAATTTTCACATAATTTAAAAACAACATGGTAAACAATGTCACCAGACATCAAGCATACTGAAAAACATTGCAAAACATAAAATAAAATAAAATTAACTTGGCTATTTGCGAGTGTGGATTAATTTTTATTATTGTTTCTACAATTACTTAGTATCTCTTTCCAAATTCTAGGTAAATCAAGGGACACAGAATCATTGCAAATATTCTCGTTGCGTAAAAATATTTATATTGAGTCCAACCAATTAGCAGGAGTATACGAAATACCTTTCACCAAAGCAGATGGAACAAAGCAGTTTTATATAGGTATGGCAAGCAGAAAACTTAAAACTAGAATCAAAGAACATATAGCAGACATCAAATACAATAGAAGAACCACAGCTTTGGCCAGATTATGCAGCGAAGAACCTTTACAGATTGAATTTAAAAATAGCAAGTTAATTTATCCATCAAGATTTTATTTACCATCCATAGTCCGAGAATCAATAGAAATATTTTTACGCAACGGGAATATTTGCAATGATTCTGTGTCCCTTGATTTACCTAGAATTTGGAAAGAGATACTAAGTAATTGTAGAAACAATAGTAAAAATTAATCCACACTCGCAAATAGCCAAGTTAATTTTATTTTATTTTATGTTTTGCAATGTTTTCCAGTATGCTTGATGTCTCGTGACATTGTTTACCATGTTGTTTTTAAATTATGTGAAAATTAATCCACGCTCGCAAATAGCTAATTTAATTTTTATTTTCATTATGCTTCATGTCTCGTGACATTGTTTACTATATTATTGTTTTTAAGTTATGTGAAAATATTTTCTATTATGATTGATTTTGAAAATGTCGCCGATTCTGCGATGAAACGATCGTAAGTCTTAATAAAGATATTCTATCACTTTTTATAGCATTATTTAACTTAATTTAAATAATTTAATATAAAAATTAATTAACGTCAATCTGAATGTATTTTCAGAATATGTAGCATATTGACTATTATATCTATTATTTGTGAAATCGGATTAACTATACTATTTTGAATAAAATATTTTAATTAAAGAATTTATTAGATTTTTTTTTCCTTTAAATTACAACATCAACAATTTCTACTTTTTTTTTTTTTTTTTTTTTTTTTTTTTTTTTTTTTTTTTTTTTTTTTTAAGGTTTTGGAGGTCGTGAATTCTTAATAAAATAAAGGCTCTTCTTTCATTTAATATTTTTCTAAATTATTTTAATTGAAAGTTAATTTCAAATGCAGAAGGTTTGTAAGAGAAAATAATTCTTCTTACCTGTACAGGTGAGAGCGCTGGTTCTTCGGAGTTTCACAGAAGTTGTTGTATCCACCTTACCCTGTTTAAACTCTGAAAAAGGTATTTTATTGAAGTGTTGATTAGTGTGTAGAATTACTCAAAGTGATCCAGGCTTTCAACTTTAAAGGAGATTATTATATTTAATCAAATACAATTAATTAATGTACTATGCATATTCTAGGTTATTAGTAATATATATATACAATTTATATTTAACTTGATTAATAATGTATTGCATTCTTGAGAGCCGAAGATGGCTTCACGTAAAACGAATGCAGAGAGTGACAGACAAAACATAGGTCCTTATCACTCAAGAGTTACGCCCTATTCTGAGATGAAAAGGGTTTTCACAAGTATAGGCAGGACGCCTCTTCAACAGAATTTAATTTTACAGTACAAAATGCTGACTTAAGTATAAATTCAGAGTCTATCAAAGTCCAGTTAAAATGTCCTGCTTTTACAGTCTTTTATAGTTTTTTCTTGTGGTGCTGCCATCTGTAAGAATATTGAATAGTTGCATACGTCACAGGCAACGAACGCAAACGACGATAAGTTTATTACGGGTAATTGTCCCAGTCTATTAGAATTGCTTGATGTTTGTCCATAAAGTGTCGCCACCTGCCGCATATTTCACAAACGAAAGGTCGAAACACATTTTGAACTATTTCCGACATTCCCCCTTTTCGACTGAGTCTTGTGGTGGGAGAAGTTGCAGTTGATTCCTTAGGTGTTCGAAGTGAGTTTGGGGATTGGTTTGGTGAAAGCCGAAACACATTTTGAACTATTTCCGACATTTTTTTTTTCTAATTTAAAGCATACAAGAATATTTTTGTTTGATTTGTACGAAAAAAATAGTTACTCCTCCGATCAACAATAACAACAAAAATTGCAGGAATTGCCAATCGGGTCCATTAGACCATATGTAATTACTTAGAGTTATCAAAATATAAAATGATTACTTACTTATAGTAAGTTAACTAATTAATAATATAAAATGATTATTTACTTATAGTAAGTTAACTAATTAATAACATAATTTAATTAAATAATTTTATAGAAAAATTAATTAATGTCAATCTTAATGTATTTTCAGAATATGTAACATATTGACTGCTATATCTATTATTTATGAAATCGGATTAACTATACTATTTTAAATAAATCTTTTAATTTAAGAATTTATTAGATTTTTTTCCTTAAAATTACAACATAACAATTTCTACAATTTTTTTTTCTAATTTAAAGCATACAAGAATATTTTTGTTTGATTTGTACAAAAAAAAAAAAGTTATTCCTCCGATCAACAACAACAAAAAAAATTCTAAGAATTACCAATCGGATCTGTTAGACCATATGTAATCATATAGAGTTATCAAAATATAAAAGGATTACTTACAATAAGTTTACTAATTAATAATATGATACAATAGTTAATTAAATAATTTAATAAGAAAAATTAAGTAACGTCAGTCTGAGTGTATTTTCGGAATATGTAAAATATTAATTATTATATTTATTATTTATTATATCGGATTAATTACACTATTTTGGATAAAAGATTTAAATTTAAGGATTTATTAGATTTCTTTTCACCTAAAATTATAACATCAACAATTTATAAAAAAGATTTTTCCCAATTTAAAGCATACAAGAATATTTTTGTTTGATTTGTGCAAAAAAGAAAAAAAAATAGTTACTACTCCGACATACAACAACAAAAAGAAATTGCAAGAATTACCAATCGAGTCCATTAGGCCATATGTAATTATATAGAGATATCAAAATATAAAAAGACTACTTACCGTAAGTTTGCTAATTAATATTAATTATATCTAAAAAGACTAAACTTGTGAATCTATACGATCCATGAAAGATCGAGGCACTCTAATTATCATATCTCATATTTATTATATCGGATTAATTACACTATTTTGGATAAAAGATTTAAGTTTAAGGATTTATTAGATATTTTTCTTCACTTAAAATTACAACAGTAACGATTTAACAAAGCTAAAAAATGCTATAAAATATAAATGCTATATAAAATATAAATATATAAATGTTATATTTAGCAACAAAGAACCTTTACAGATCGATTTTAAAAATAGCAGAATAATTTATCCGTCCAGACTTATATAGCAGACATCAAATACAACAGGGGAACCACAGCTTTGGTCAGACTATGCAACAAATAACCATTACAGATCGATTTTAAGAATAGCAGAATAATTTATCCGTCCAGATTTTATCTACCATCCATTATCCGGGAATCAATAGAGATATTTTTACGCAACGAGAATATTTACAATGGTTCAGTATCCTGTGAATTACCTAAAATTAGGAAAGAGATGCTATGCAATTTTAGTAACAATAGTAAACATTAATCCACGCTCACAAACAGCCAATTTCATTTTATTTCATGTTTGCATGGATTTTCATTATGCATGAAGTCTCGTGACATTATTTACCAAGTTATTGTTTTTTAAAATTGTTTACGAGAATATTTCTATCTTGAATAATTTTTAAAATGTCGCTGTTTGTGCGATGAAACGTGCTAAATCTATAAATAAAGGTATTATATCACTTTTATAACATTTTTTAGCTTTGTTTCATTATAAGTGATTAGCATAAATATCTTATCAACAATTTATACAATTTTTTCTGAATTTAATGCTGTAAGGGTTTTTTTAACCATTTGGAAAAATGGTTATTGTCCTCGTCAGGGTTGGAAATCAAAAGCATATCTGAAGGTTTTTATTGGTTTAATCATCATTTTATTTGTTTTCTGAAGGGTCTATACAGTACTATGTAATATGTAAGCCTTTACTTTCAACAGAGATGGACAACAGAGTGTTGCCACTATGACAAAAAAGTAATAAAAACTACAAAAAATAATTAATAACTCAGAAACAAATTGAGATACAGCTTTCAAACGAATTGCATTTAAAAGTACATTTTTTTTTCTATACGACGGTGTAAAAAGTAATATTGTGGGATGTTTAGAAGTTTAACAATGGAATTTCATTTAAAATGGGCCGTCAGATTTCTTGGAAATCTGACGATGGGAAAGCCTTTTCCCGAACAGACAATGAAATGCTTGGATAATACGTCAGTTTCAGGTGGATATAATACGTACGAGTCGCAGGCGATTTTTGTCGCTTGCAATTTTTACGTGTCATAACACTATTAATGTTTAATTCATGGCGTACGTAATGTAGGATCAACTCCGTGCTATTTTTTATGTCTTAAATTTTAGTCTTTGAAAAAATCATTTTCCAAATGGTCGTTGTAATTTGTTAAATTGCTTTTTGTTGTTGTTGTTTTTGTTTTTTGTACATATGGTTCGATCCTAAGGATGTCGTTGATCGTTTTTTCTTGCCAGGAAGCTGGACTTAAAATTGTATATCCATTTTAATTCCTTTTTAATACATTATGATAAAAGCTTGTTTTTAAAACATTTTTTCAATTTACAATTTAATTCTTATTTTTTATTCTACCTTACAGCAATGAGGAAAAAAAGTTTCAACTTATATACAAATTTACATGAATTAAATAAATATCCAGTTAGTGGAAATTTTCTGTGAAGGAGTTATTCAATGCTAGCATTAGAAATAAAACAAAATCCAGTTGAAATACAAATATACATAAGTAAAACAAATATATGTTGTGAAAGGAAAATACGGAAACGGAATTTCACATGTTATTAAAATAAATAGAAAAAGCGTCCCACTCTTCCTTTTCCACCCCGATGGGTTACTGTCCCATATGGCCGAAAATATGACAGAAACTTTCTATTTAAAATGTCAAAACCGGAGATAGGTGGCACAAGAAAAGCAATACCTCCGCGTTTGTTTCAAACTGGACAAGATGGACACTGGATATAAAGAGTATGAATAGATGCTGCTCTTTTTCAATTGTTGATTGACATTCATGTTACGCTTCCTAGAGTTTTTTTACATTATTTTCCCGATTTCACTGAAATAAGAACATTTCTTTTTTATTGCATTAAAAAAAAGGATTTGAAGGATATTTATGAAATATAATACGTTGTAAGTATAGACAATGCATGGATAATTGATTGAAGAAATAAACAAAGAGTAAAAATAAGAAGAGCTATAATAGAAGATAAAGGATTTTTTTTAGTTAAGGAGAGATATAAAAGAAGAGAGAGATCTAAGCGATATTATTTAAGAAAAGATATAAGAGAAGATAAAAGAAAATTTTTAGTTAAGAAGTTAGTCAAGGTTAGGGGAAAAATTAGTTAGGGGAAAGAATAGAAATAAACTAAAAATAAAAATAATACGAGACATAAGAGAAGATAAGAAAAGATGAGGAAAAATTTTAGTTAACAAGAGATATAAAAGAAGCGAGAGATATAAGCGGTATTATTTGAGAAGAGATAAAAGAAAAATTATTAGTTAAGAAGTTAGTCAAGGCTAGCATTAGGGGGAAAATAGAAATAAACAAAGAATAAAAATAATAAGAGATATAAAAAATGATAAGAGAAAAATTTTAGTTAACAAGAGATAAAGAAGAGAGAGATATAAGTGATATTATTTAAGAAGAAATGTCAAAGAAGATAAGAGAAAATTTTTAGTTAAGAAGTTATTCAAGGCTATGGTTAGGGAAAAAATAGAAATAAAGAATAAAAATAAAAAGAGATATAAGAGAATATAAGAAAAGATAACAGGAAATTTTTAGTTAAGACGGCTTATAAAAGAAGAGATAGATATAATCGATATTATTTAAGAAGAGAAATAACAGAAGATAAGAAAAAAATTTAGTTAAAAAGTTATTCAATGCTAGCATTAGGGAAAAATAGAAATAGAATAAAAATAAAAAGAGATATAAGAAAAGATAACAGAAGATTTTTAGTTAAGAAGAGATATAAAAGAGGAGACATATATAACAGATATTATTTAAGAAGAGATACAACAGAAGATAAGGGAAATTTTTAGCTAAGAAGTTATTCAAGGCTAGCATTAAGGAAAAAAATAGAAACAACCAAAGAATAAAAATAAGAAGAGATATAAGAGAAGAGAAGAAATGATAGGAAAAAATAAAAAAAATTTAGCTGAGAAGCTATTCAAGGCTAGCATTAGGGGGGGGGGGGAGGATAAAAATAAACAAAGAATAAAAACAAGTAGAGATACAAGAGAAGATTAAAAAAGAAAAATAGGAGAAGATTAGAAAAAATTTCAGTTTGAAGAAATATAAGAAAAGATAATAGAAAATTTTTTGTTAAGAAGACATATAAAAGAAGAGACAGATATAATCGATATTATTTAAGAAGAGATATAACAGAAGATAAGGGAAATTTTTAATTAAGAAGTTATTCAAGGCTAGCATTAAGGAACAAAATAGAAATAAACAAAGAGTAAAAATAAGAAGAGATATAAGAGAAAATAAGAAATGATAGGAAAAAATAAGCGAAAATTTTTAGGTGAGAAGCTATTCAAGGCTAGCATTAGGGGGGGAAATATAAAAATAAACAAAGAATGAAAACAAGTAGAGATGTAAGAGAAGATAAAAAAAAATAGGAGAAGATTAGAGAAAATTTTAGTTGTGAAGAAATATAAGAGAAAAGGGGATAAGGTACTTTTTCTAGTTAAGAAGTTATTCGAGGTCATTAGAAAAAAATCCATCTAAAATACAAATTTACATAGATAAAACAAATATCTTTTTGAAAATAAAATACGGAAACAGAATTCCATATGTTAGAAAAATAAACAGAAAACGCGACCCTCCATCCCTCTTTCAGCCCGATGTGTTAGTGTCCCATATGGCGGAAAATATGATTTTTTAATTATTGCACTGCCAATTTTTTATTCATATTTTCTACTTTTTATTGTGCAAGATATTTAGTTGTTACAGTTTCACAGACATTCGGCCTGTTTTGAAGAAAGTGGTTTGGTGCGTAATTAACTAAATTGTTTCTGTAACTCCTAAGCAGTTGTAATCATGAAGAGTATTTGGCGATTTACCATCTGTGGCCGATTAACGTAAAAGTGCCTTAAAATTATCGTATTAATTTATAATTACCGTGTATAATCGTGTATAAATCGAATTATTTCAGACAAAATTTCGGAGTTGAAAATAGGGGGTCGACTTATACACGAGGCAGTTAAAAAAAAAAAAAAAAAATCGCAGATAATCGGTGAATGGGCAAGTCTTTTAGTCTTTTAAGTAATCACATGAGAGATAAAAGAGGACAGTGGTCATTTCCCTGTGACTGACAAAAAAAGCTCAACAATAACGTTTCTGTGCCCATTTTTTCTTGGGACAGGATTCCCTTCAATACAGGGGCATTCCTTTCAACATTTTAATCACCATTTTCAGAGTTTCAACTTGCAAATGCTTCTAGACATCTCTTCTAAAAGTCCTACAATACAAATAAGTACTATATTTTAGCAGCCTAAAAAGTTGTTTACCCTTGTAAATATGGCTTGAATAGATTTTTTAAACATTTTTTTTTTTCGTTTTAAATATCATTGAATTGATGTGAATAGGTTTCAAAATAGTTTAAGGTTCTTCCGTTTTACATAATTATACAGTTTTAAAACGCTGAATTATAATTTTTAAAAAAGTCCTACTTGAAACGTAAAAAAATTTACTAATTTAATGAAAATGTATAATTTTTTTTTATCCTCGGTTACAAATCCTTTTTCAACCTACTACCAGAAATATGGTTCGATTTATACACGAAAATTCAATTTTTTTTCGAAATTTTGCTCAAGAATTGGGGGGGGGGGGGGTCGACTTATACACTAGTCGTCTTATACACGAGTAATACGGTAAGTTCTAAACATTTTAAAATGTTGTATTGTCTCGAAACCACACGTGTGGACATGTTTTTTTACCCGACTGCCAAGAAGGGTTATGTGTTTGACGCGTATCTGGGTATGTGGATTTCTTTATACCCTCGAAACATCGCAACGGCTGGGTGGATTTTAATGAATGAGGTCTCCATCGATTCATCTTAACCGTCCGATGATTATATGCTATGTTTTGTTTTTATATAAATTCAAAATGGCGGTAGAGACGAAAAAAATTTTACACACCCTATTAAGTGGCATATCATTGGATAGGTCTTTCAAAATGAAGACGATGTTTCATGGACTATTTTACAGTCAGAAGCTCCGTTTAAATATTACACGACCTGGAAGTCGTGTATGTAGGATCCCTTGCTTTACTGTAACTCTAACCTATATAGGCATCTATAGGCCTCATCAAAACAGTGTTTATAGATAGGAACTAACAATTAAACACAACTTAAAAGTCATCAATACAAGTAAATAAAAAAATAGGTAAGTAATATAAAAAAAAATAGTTTTTACATTGATGAGAAATATTTAATTAGTTCGCTTTTTACGCAGTCGGATTTTTTGATTTTTAAAATTTTTATTATTATTATTATTAATTTTAGCCTATCAAAAAATGATCAGAAAATGGGTTACATAATTCCAGCTTTACATAGAAAAACCAAGGGTGCCTGGATTTCAGTATATAGTGAAGAATCAGAATGAAAAGTTCGTGGAAAATTTTTCATGTAAAAACATATGTTGTATTTTTTCAGTCTCATTAATTAAAATGTCATTTTCATGCTAAACAATTCATTATTTGTATTTGCGAAAGCTTTTCGAAACATTCAGCCTAAGATTCATACAGAAAATAACTTAATTTCCCTAGTAGGACAGTCAATCTGTTCGCACAGAACTATCTGTTAGCATGTGTGAACCCCTCGCAACAAAATTTTATTCCAGGAAAAAAAAAAAAAAAAAAAAAACTGCTTAATTTACTCCGGATTTAAAGACAATCCTTTCTTCTTTTTCAGTGCCAATGTATGTGTATTAACACTAGCTCATCATTTTCTCCAGCTAAGTGCGGTTAAACGTAGAGACATGTTTCTCGCGTCCCCCTTTTTCCCCTCTCTGACAGTTAATCGGTTGCTGTTAAAATCTCTTTCATGCCGGGTCGTTTTGTGATTCCCGCCCGCATGAAATTAAAATACTTTCTTTAATATTATAGCCAAGATATAAATAAAATGTTAAGTGTGAAATACTGCATCATGATATAATCCAACTGAAACATGGAAACACACATAAAAATAAGATTCAACACATCTAATCATATTTCTTCTTAAAATAAAATATAGTATCACCGAATCTTGCAGAAGAAGGAATGGCAACAAGCTTCATCTCTGCTGCTTCCGGGCGGACCTGATCGTGGAAACCAGGTAAGAAAAATAATTTCCTTACCTCATTTTTCTTGTGAAATATTATTAAATAGATAAATAGAGGTTTCTCCAAGAGTATGTATAATATATTTATAATACTATCACGAATGGTCACAAGTTCCAAAGTCGCAACATGACCAAAATGTAACTTATTTCGATAGTCGTAGATACCTACAGATAGTGGCAACACTCATTGGTTGTATTTTTGGTTACGGTGTTATAAGGGGTAATAATACTATACTAATCCAATATTAACGTGAAAATAAAAAATCACAAGTTTTCTAAATGGTGTATATAAAATGCTGTAAAGTTAATAACTAAACAAACATTAAATAAAATATAACAATCGACGTTTCGGTCATCATTTATGACCATCTTCAGGAAAGTGTTGTTGCATTGCATTTTAAAGAGCAAAGTCAAGCCGCCTTGAATTTGAAAAGTTCGGTAGTTTTCCGGACGATAATCGCTTCAACGCTTAAAGCTGGAACGCTTGTTGGAGCTATTATCGTCTGGAATGAACTTTAATTATTAAAAAATAATCACCGTATAAAATATTCAAGCGAATAGATGATGTATATATCTATATTTAATAACTTGGAGCAAGTGAACTATTTTTTATTTGTTTTACAAAATCTGCCAAATTAAAATTATTTATATCACAAACTGATAAACACGTTGAGGAGGGAAGGGGGGGGGGGGATTGAAAATACCCTTAAATATAGAATTTATGACATCTCAAAATTTATTCAAGTTAAAATCATTCATAGCATTTCTACAACATCTGGTAGTTTCGAACCAAAGTAATGCCATGTCGATAACACGTGATCTCGGATTTCCTCCTGCTCGACACTTCACAACGCATCAACAAAAGGCCTTTGGACGCTGCCGTAGTCAATGCAAATGAGCTAACATTTTGTTCCACGGTGTTTGAGTGGCACAAAAATTCAATCATCTCACCTTTTAATTATGAGATAATTGCCTTATCGGGTAAAGGCTTATATACTTCTTTCGTGATCCACTAAATGGCTTTGGCAGTTCGGAATGATATCACCTTCTGGGCTCCTAATTCTAAGATTTGTATGCGGGTGCGGGTAGTGCGGTTCCCTTACAGCTAAAACCACATGTTTGAATGGCACAGGAACTCGGTCTTCTCAGCTTTTAATTATGCGATAATTACCTCAGCGACCAGTGGAATATATATTTCTTCGAGATCCACTGTATGTCTTTGACAGTATACTGTAAAAAAAAATCCGATGATTGCGACTACAATTTCCGTATTTTTACGGAAGTATCGTTCTCCTGTGAAATAATTTTGTGGATGTGTTAGAAAGTAGCAAATATCCTTGACAGGTAATACTGCTAAAAGTCTAATTAATTCGTCCTTTTCGCTAAGGCTTTGGATTTTTTTTATTTTTTTCATTATAAAAATAATTTTCGTATTTTGCCAGTACAATTTCCGTATTTTTACAGAAATAGTTTTCTCCAGTGAAATTATTTCGCAAATGTGTTAAAAAGTAGTAAATATGAATTTAAGAATATCCTTAACAGGTAATAGTGCGAAAAGTCTAGTTAATTCGCCCTTTTTGCAAGGTTTTAGAATTTTTTATATTTTTCACTCTTAAACTCTAACCTTATCCTAATCTGTTTATGATGAACTTAAGGGGACACAGTACCTTTTAAACTACTTTTTCGATTTTGAATAATACTGTAATATACTTAAATATAATGTCACTACAGATATTAGGTACTATAAAGCAAATACAATTTCATATAATTTCAAAAAAAAAATCTTGTAGAACAGCCTATTTAACTAAAATTTAAATTTAAAAAAATAATTTTTTTAAAAAAAAACCCTACTACTTTTTTAAATATGAATATTTTTGCTTCAATTTTTTTTTCCATAATCCTAAAAACATACTACATAAAATTGTGCATGGATTTTACATTCAAGGTTATAGTTATTTTTTTTTTAAGAATTTCAATTATTTTTCCTTGATTTTTTACTATACAAAACAGAAAAAGATTGATATTAAATGTAATATCTCATACATCTAAAAATCCATGCACAGTTTTATGTAGTATAATCTAAGGAATATGGGAAAAAAATTTTTGAAGCAAAAATATTCATATTTAAAAAAGTAGTAGGGATTTAAATTTTTTTTATTTAAATTTTTTTTATTTAAATTTTAGTGAAATAGGCTGTTCTACAAGATTTTTCTTTTGAAATCATATGAAATTATATTTGCTTTATAGTACCTAATATCTGTAGTGAGATTATATTTAAGTATATTACAGTATTATTCAAAATCGAAAAAGTAGTTTAAAAGGTACTGTGTCCCCTTAATTCGGTACTGACAATAAACGTAGTTCATATATTCAACTTCATTTGGCATTTCATAAAACTAAATTCAGCGTTGTAATAATATTTTCTTTTTACAGTGTATAGCTAAAACAAAATCATTGTTCAGAGTTTAAACTTGGCATTGGGCTAAGCGCGCATCGAAAGAAGGTCGCAAAGTTGCAACACCACCTTGGCCCGTGCCGCGTGTTTTACAGATAAGTTTTTAATTAACTTTCTAAGACAGGGGGTACGTATTCAGAGATCCACTCAATACAAACTAGTTGCGAATCCAATAGTTTTTATGTGATTAATTAAATTAGTCTGGTTTAACAATTTGACGTTTATTGTTTTTATACTGATGCTGGGCATTTCATTACACAAACATATCATTAAAACTTGTTATCTAGGTTTTAAAAGCCGATGGTACATAGAGTACTCGGTCCCTGTCATTACGCATGCCAAATCGAAATTTGTGTGTAACGGAAAAATGCGATTTTCTCAAAAAATTCGTGACTTAGGGTAATCGCTATAATTTCCCTGCAAGGTTTAAATTAACGTCTACTACCTCTAATTTTTTCATAATTTTAATTTCAGTCGATTCGGAAATAGATGGGGGGGGGTGGGGGGCATATTTTTGCACTACATTTTCGATGATAACTCTAAAAATATGATATTTAAAATTTAAAAAAAAAAAATGTATTTTTCAGTTCAGCATTACGAAAGCTTTCACACTCGATATACAAAGAAAAGATTTTTTCCAAGTAACTTAATTAGCCCTCTATATTTTCCCTATATATATTTGTGAATGTTTAATAATCTGTAAATATGTGAGTCAATAGTCTGTATTACTTCCCCCAATTTGAACTTTCCACGTTCCATAGTTTACGAGAAAAATGGCTGTGACAGACAGACACAGGAGTGATGTTATAATGGGTCCGTTTTTACTTTTTAAGTACGGAACCCTAAAAACTGGGCAAAACTTTAGAAACACTTATTTTTTTATCTTCAAAAATATTTACAAAAAAATCTGCATTGATAACAAATTTCAAAGTAATTTAAAGGTGTAAGCCAATGCAAATAGCTTCCTCATTGAGTTTTTCCTGGCAATTTAAAGGAATCATTTTTCTTTTTTTATCTTTTTTCATCTTGGATTAGAATGAACATTGCAACTGAAGATATAAATGATTGCTTCATTCGATGGTCCTCACTACATCATTATCATTAATTTTAAAAAAATGCTTAATTGACTAGCATCTTAAAATATAAGAACATGGTAAATAGAAAAGATTTGAAAGGCCACTCCATCGGACAACATGCAGGTACTTTTATTATTATTATTAAATTGAAACCTGCTATCATATTTGAAACATTCTAACCTATGATTTCAAGAAAGTTTTGAAGATTAGGAAATTTCACAGTGAAATACAAAATACTCAATTTTGGGGTATTTACCTCAGGGTCGGGTAAATTCGTGTATATACTCCAAAAAATAAAAACGCATCCATTGTGTATTTACCCTTCCCAAACTGGTCCAAGCATGAACAAGTATGCTGCAATATATTTGTGCTTCAACAAACAAGAATTTTATTAATAAAGTCAAAAAAAATATTAGTTATGAAAACTAAAATTATTCCATACAATTCATTGATTCTAAATAACAAATGATTAAACTGTTGGAGTTTAAGTGGCCTATTAAGCCAAAAGCACTCCATTCTCGGTAGCAGGAATTCGCTGTCTCATATTTAAACAATTTAGAAAAAATCTCTTGTGGCTATGCTGCTTTTGAAATGGAAATAGGTAAAATGCTCTTACCTGGGATTCATCAATATCGCGATGACGTATAACTTCATCGGTGTGGCGTGGCCAGGGATTATCCAAAAGCTTCTTGAAGAAATTATTTTTATTTTATTTTGTGAAGCATTATTTATCCTTTAAGTATCCTTTGAGAGCTTAATATAAATCCGCTAAATCCATGGGGAGATATAATGTAATTTGAATTAGTATTGTGTGTTTTTACGATAAAGAAAGATTCAACTTTTAGCTTTAAATACTTATAATTAAACATATTACTGGAGTATAAGAAACTCCGTGTTAACAGAGAGGCTACATGATTAAGAGTGAGAATACATAAAGCTGCTAAAACACATATTCGCAGCGTAGAAAAAAATATATAATAATTAAAAGTGTCTGGCAAAAGTCAAAATGTTCAGATGTTCCTTTTAGTTACATATTAGTGATGAAATGTTAGTTATTAGAACATATGCTTTAGAGAGTTACTCAAGTGGGCTGCAATAGCACTCATTATCAAATGCGGAAGTAAAGAAACAGTTCGTAAATTGGCTTGTTAAAATGATCTGTGATTAGTAACAAGTTCTTTCTTTTCTTTTTTTAATCACTTTTAGCAGTTGCCGAAGAACATCTGGGGAATTAAATTTAACACCCCTCCTTAATCTCCTCAGATGGATAAGGTAACAAGTTCATAGTCTTGATGTCACACAAAAGTTGAGGTTTGGGTGTGGGCTTTGTCAAGCAGTCAGAAATCATGTATTGCGTGGGACAATATTTTAATTCGATAATTTTATCTTCCTTTAATTGTCTTATGGCGTGAAAGCGGATATCAATGTGTTTTGTCCGCTTCGAAAATTTTTCATTTTCTATCATCTTTATACTGCTTTGGTTGTCATGGTAAAGTAAAATAGGTTTTACTTGATACAAGTTAAGATCTTCTAGCAGTTTTAATAGCCATAAAATTTCTTGTCCTGCGGTTGCTGCAGCAACATATTCCGCTTCAGCGGAAGAATATGCAATGCTTGACTGTAATTTTGTAGTCCATTGAATGGGATTATCACCCAGAAAAAAAATATTGCCGGTGGTTGATTTTCTATTTTTAGTGTCCCCAGCCCAATCAGCATCAGCATACGCGATGAGTATTGGTGGTTTATTTTTGCTTATTGTTAGGCATAGGTTTTTTGTGCAATTGAGGTAAATAATAATTCTTTTTGCCGCTTTCCAATCCTTCTCGCGTGGCGTTGCACTTCTCCTACTAAGTATATTTACTGGTGCCATAATGTCGGGTCGAGTGACTGTTGCAATATACAAGAGCGAACCGATCGCTTGCCTAAACTTTGTATTGTTCGGAAGTAAATTGTCGCTATCTTCTAATTTATAGAAACCTACTTCCATCGGTGTACCAATAGGTCTTGCATCTGTTAAATTTAACTTTCTAACCAAATCTTCTATTTTTGACTTTTGGTTTAATTTGTAACCATCATTCGTTTTGATTATGTTGGTTCCTAGGTACTGACTTATTTCGCCTAAGTCTTTTACTCCGTACTCATTTTGCAATTGTTTTATTACATCTTTAATTATTTCACTTTTACTCGCGATTAAAATATCGTCAACGTAGACGATGATATAAGTGAAATTTTCCTTTTCTTTTCTAGTAAACAAACATGAGTCAGCAGTGCTTTGCACAAAATTCATGTTTTTTAATGATTCTGCGATCTTTTTGTGCCAGGCTCTAGCTGCCTGCTTTAAGCCGTAGATTGTTTTATTCAGTTTACACACTTTGTTTTCACAATTTTTTTCTATAAAACCTTCTGGTTGTTTCATGAAAATTTCTTCTTCTATTTCGCCGTGAAGAAATGCGGTGTCGATGTCAATGTGTTGAACAGAAAGATTTTTATATGCCGCTGAGGCTAAAAATGTGCGGATTGTTGTGTGTGAAACTACGGGTGCGAAGGTTTCATCATAATCTTCGCCGTACTTCTGATTATATCCTTTCGCTACTAAACGGGCCTTGTATTTTTGTACATTTCCTAAATTATCTAACTTTCTCTTAAAAATCCACTTGCAACCAATAATTTTCTTATTTGGTGGGGGATCCACTAAGTCCCAAGTTTTATTTTTCTTTAATGAGTTGATTTCTTGTTGAGTGGCTTTGAGCCAATTTTCTTTTTCTACTGGGTTGTTCATGTTTGCTATGTCATAAAAATCGGATGGTTCGAATGTGTCATTTGTTTTTACGTGACATACGTATCTGTCGGGTGGTACTCCTCTATTTGACCTCTGAGACCTTCTCGGTTCTACGTCGGGTTGTTTGGACGCGGTTGGTTCTTCGTCCGAATTACTTAACTCTGTTTGAATGTAGTTGTTGTCATTGTCTGAGTTTTCTACCTCTTCGCTTTCTTTTAAGTTGTTTTCACTATTTTCTATAAATTTAACTGTTCTCGCTATTATTATTTTGTTTTCTTTTGTAAATATACGGTAACCTTTTGATTTATTGTCATACCCCACAAGTATTCCTTCCTGCGCTCTATCATCTAATTTGTTTCGCTGATGTTTCTGTATATAGGCATAAGCTTTACAGCCGAATGTACGCAGGTAGTGTAAGGTGGGTTTTCGGTTGAACCAAATTTCGAACGGTGTTTTGTTTGTTATTTTGGTTGGTAGCCTATTCTGCAGGTGATTGCCGGTATTTATGGCTTCTCCCCAGAATTTTTGAGGTAAGCCTGCTTCGGAGAGTAGACTCCTAGTCATATCTAATAATGATCTATTCTTTCTTTCCGCTACGCCGTTTTGGCTCGGACAAAATGGTACCGTAAACTGGTGTTGGATACCTCTTGCCCTTAGGTATTCTTCCGTTTGTTTACCTAAATATTCCCCTCCATTATCGGATCTAATAGCTTTAGGGAATCTGCCGAATTGGGTTTTCACCATGGCTACATAATCTTTTAACTTTTCGTGAACTTCATTTTTATGCGAAAGCAAGTAAATTACTGTGAACCTTGAATAGTCGTCTATAAAAGTGACGAACATTGTTTTTCCCCCGATAGTAGGTGTACCGATAGATGTGCACACGTCGTGTGTATCAGATCGAGCACTTTGCCTGTTTTGGGACAGTTTGTTGATTTCGGATATGGGGCATCACTTATTTTTGTTTGGATACATATTTCACACAATGCATTATGATTACAGTTATTTATTTTTATACCGTCTGCTAAGTTTTTATTTATTAATTCTTTTATCGCATTATAGTTACGATGGCCAAGCCGTTTGTGCCAAACTTCTATGCAATTTTTATTTTTACATTCATGTGCAATGTTTACTTTATTAGTTTCAGCGCTTTCTAATAATTCGACTTGATATAAATTATTTTTCATTCTTGCTTCAAGATAAATATTCCCGTTTCGGGATAACGTGCATTTTTTTTTTATCGAAAATTAATTTATAGCCATTCTGTGTTGCTTTGCTTACCGATATGAGGTTTGATTCTAATTCTGGTACGTATAATACTTCTTTTAATGTGATTGTGTTTATCCCTCCATCGGATGTTTTTGTTTTAAATGTCGTTTCACCTGTACCGTGTGAATTCAGCGTTTTGCCATTGGCAATGATGACTGTCGTCTTTTCAGTGTCGTTAAACTTAGTGAATGCATCTTTACTGTTTAGAATGTGTGTCGATGAACCTGAGTCGATTATCCAGGTTTGTTTTCCTGGTTTCTGGACTAAAAAAGCTGCGTCGCTGCCTTTTCCTGAATTGGCCTGCGTTTTGTTAATCCGAATTGGTTCTGTTTCTCGGTTTTTCTTTTCACTATAATAGTTTGCGTCTTCATAACATAACGATGATGTGTAATACTTGGATTTGTGCGGCTGTTGTTTTTGTGACGGTGAGTAAGTGTTTCTGTTCTTAAGATGCCAGCACTCCCTGTATGTATGGTTTTTTAATTTACAGTATGTGCACTGTTTGTCCTTTTTATTATAGTGTTCAGCCGGAAACTTTTTATGCGTTTTAAACGCTTTTGAGGAATTCTCGCTCTGATCTGTGTTTTCTAAACGTCTTGTATATTCATCAGTGAGTTTTCCTTTTATAAACTCTGAATTAAGTTCATTTTCTGGACGGGCCTCGAGGGCTATAATTAAGGTGTTGTAGCTAGGTGGTAATGAACAAAGTAACAGAGCTGAAATGTGCGAGTCATTAATAGTTTCGCCTATGGCCGAAAGTTTATCAACAAGTTCTAAAATATGTGTAATGTGTTTTATTAGATTGCCGTTTTCTGGGAGTTTTGCTCCGTATAATTTTCTCAGCAAATATAACTTGCTTGAGAGATTGGCCCTTTCATGAATTGTTTTTAAAGCTTGCCAGGTTTCTCTGGCAGTGTTTAAGTGCTTTACATGCACGATCTGTGAGTCTTCAATACTCAAGTTGATAATTGCACGTGCTTTACGGTCCCTCTTCGTCCAGTCCGTGTTAATTGGATCTGGGGGATTTTGTGTTATTACATCAAACAATTCTTCTTTTATTAAAATCATTTCTGCGCGAAATTTCCAATTTGCGTAGTTTGTCGAATTTAATTTTTCGACTATTTGAGTTTCTTTTATCCCTGCCATGTTTATTTTTATTTGTTTATGCGACCAACCTATTTCCTTTTTATTTATTTATTTACTGTAAAATGTAAAATGAACGATTTCTTTCTTTTATTATTATTATTACTCACAACCAACAAATTGTTCATTCACTAATTATTTAAATGTTCATTACATAAAACATAAATATATAAATGTTTCTTTTTCATTCACCTTTATATTTCTGGTACAATAACATTCATAATTTTATTCAATGCAGCATCTTTTTATTTTTTTATTCAGAACATGAATATTTTTAATATTTATAATCTAAGCCACTATATAAAATTTTTCTTCTTTTTCGCTAAACATGAGCACTTTATCTGTCTCATTAATCTTTTTGTTGGAGTTTAAGTGGCCTATTAAGCCAAAAGCACTCCATTCTCGGTAGCAGGAATTCGCTGTCTCATATTTAAACAATTTAGAAAAAATCTCTTGTGGCTATGCTGCTTTTGAAATGGAAATAGGTAAAATGCTCTTACCTGGGATTCATCAATATCGCGATGACGTATAACTTCATCGGTGTGGCGTGGCCAGGGATTATCCAAAAGCTTCTTGAAGAAATTATTTTTATTTTATTTTGTGAAGCATTATTTATCCTTTAAGTATCCTTTGAGAGCTTAATATAAATCCGCTAAATCCATGGGAAGATATAATGTAATTTGAATTAGTATTGTGTGTTTTTACGATAAAGAAAGATTCAACTTTTAGCTTTAAATACTTATAATTAAACATATTACTGGAGTATAAGAAACTCCGTGTTAACAGAGAGGCTACATGATTAAGAGTGAGAATACATAAAGCTGCTAAAACACATATTCGCAGCGTAGAAAAAAATATATAATAATTAAAAGTGTCTGGCAAAAGTCAAAATGTTCAGATGTTCCTTTTAGTTACATATTAGTGATGAAATGTTAGTTATTAGAACATATGCTTTAGAGAGTTACTCAAGTGGGCTGCAATAGCACTCATTATCAAATGCGGAAGTAAAGAAACAGTTCGTAAATTGGCTTGTTAAAATGATCTGTGATTAGTAACAAGTTCTTTCTTTTCTTTTTTTAATCACTTTTAGCAGTTGCCGAAGAACATCTGGGGAATTAAATTTAACATAAACTTGCCAAACTAAAGTGCTATGTAACAATAAAAATTTCCGTTATCTTTACGCTTTACTGCTTGCAATTTAGAGAATGCAGAAATATTATATTTCATTTCATTGTGTTCTTGATTAATGAATAACAATTAATATTTCTAATTGGTATGTAATGACTCTACCATTAAACAAAAATGTAAAATTAAGAATGACTCCTTCAAAACTTAGTTACAAAATCCAATTTCCAGGAATGACAGCGACAGCTAACTTTACAATCATGAAATATATTAAATAAGACACTCTACACTGTAAAAAAAAAAAAAAACAAAAAAAAAACGACATTTTTACAGTACAAAGTACTGTTTATCTCGCGCACAAACTCGATCACAGTGAATGTGCTGTATTTTTCTTTGGTTTCCTGACTATATTAACATGGAAAATACAGTACTTGCGTAAAATTAACAGCACAATGTGCTGACAATTTGGACGCCAGCAATTTGTGCTGTAAAAAAATGCGTCTAAATTGCCAGCACATTGTGCTGTTAATTTTACGCAACTACTGTATTTTCCATGTTAATATAGTCAGGAAACCAAAGAAAGATACAGCACATTCACTGTGATCGAGTTTGTTCTGGCAAATTTACAGTGGTTTTTTTACAGTGTAATTAACCAATTAGTAGGCTTGGAAAAAGCAGAATCTAATAAGAAAACATTCTAAACATCAATTAATATGCAATATTATAATTTTTTGATATATTGAACACAAATCTTATTGGTAAAATCAAACAACAATACAGCTGATGAAAAATTGAAAACCCCGCATACCATACGTTTAATAAATGAATAAATAATGACAAATTTCTTCTAAAATTTTGCGTAAACATTCAGATTTTGTACTTTACTGCTTGCGGTTTATAAAACGTAGTGATATTAAATCCATTTCATTATTTTCTTGATTAATGAATGACAATTAATAATTCCAATTGGTATTAATGAATCTTCCATTAAACAAAAATATAAAATTAAGAATTACTTCTACAAAGCTTAGTTACAAAATCCAATTTCTCAGTAATGACAGCGAGAAGCTATCTTTGCAATCAGGAAATAATTAAATAATGCACGGTAGTTAGCTAGCTGGTATAGGCTTTGAAAAAGCAGAATCTAATAAGAAAAACAGTCAAGCATGAATGAATATGCAGTATTATATTTTATATATATATTGAACAAAAATCTTATTGATAAAATCAAACAACATTATCAGCTGAGGAAAAATTGAAAACCCTACATTCCATACATTTAATAAATGAATAAATGCTGCCAAACAAAAAGTTTTGCGTAAAAATTCAAATTTTGTGCTTTGCTGCTTGCGGTTTAGAAAATGTAGTAATATTAAATTCATTTCATTATGTTCTTGATTAATGAATAACAATTAATATTTCTAATTGGTATGTAATGACTCTTTCATTAAACAAAAATATTAAATTAAGAATGACTTCTACGAAACTTAGTTACAAAATCCAATTTCTCAGGAATGACAGCGTCAGACTATCTTTACAATCATGAAATAATTAAATAAGGCACGGTAGTTAGCTAGTTAGTGGGATCTTAGAAAACCAAAAATTACTAAAGCTCGCTCATATAACTTGACACACGAATCTATCTTGTGGAGTTAATGAAGAAGGTTTAATACGCCATTAAAGACCGGTTATCTTGAAAGCTAATAAATCATATTAGCAGACTTTATTCTACAAACTCTTCAAAGATATGTTGCGAATCAGGGAAATGTAGCGGAATTTTAAGAGAGGCCTATTATAGTCGCAAAATTAGGCAACCCCCATTAGGTAGGCGGGCGCCTTGACTAATAGTGCTAAATTATTTTCAAGTGGACTTAATAGTTTGATCCAGATCTATTTATCATAGGGGGTTAAACAAAGGAACAGAGATGTGTCAGCATTTTAACTCATAAAAGAGTTTGAAAAATGGAACATAGACCATTAAATAAAGAGTGATATTATCAAAAGAAAAAACTGGTGGCAAAGATTTTTTTTCTTCTTGCTACTGCGCCAGGAATTTTTCCTTTTTTTTTTTTACCAGGGGAGATATTTTAGAAAACTTCATTATCTGATCTTCTAAGACATTTTCATCTAATGAGCCAATACCTTGTGTGTGATTAATTTTGAGCAAGCTCCAGGGTATTAAAAAAAAAAAACTTTTCTAGTGTTCCACAAAAACCGTGTACGGAGAAATTAAGGGGTAAAAAAGTTTTTTTTTTTTTTTCGCCTATCCGCCGGCTAGATATTAGTTAATCATGCAGATAACAAAAAAACTAGAGTTGGAGGCAAAAAATTTTAAGCTCTAATTAAAAGCTTGGAGTAAAAAAAAAAAAAAAAGAAAAAGGAAAGAAAAAACTATCGGAGAGGAAAGAGAAAAAAAAAAGTGTGTAAAAATTCGATGAAACGGCATTGTGAGCTCCTACCTATTGTTGATGAATAGAACTCGTTAGTTTCTGTATCAAAACCTCGTGTAACTCCGGTAAAGAGGGAAAAAAAAGTTTAAAAAAGAAACAAATAAAGGGAGGAGAGCCTTTTGTGTTTTCCCCTGGAACGGTTTTAGCATCGAAACATGCATAAAAAATGAAAGAGCCTCTTGGGATAAAAAAATAAATAAGTAAAAAAAGAGGAATAAAAAAATAAAATGAAGATGGCGTGCTCCGTCATTACCATGTATGAAAACGATTTTACTCAATAATTGCGTCTTTAATGGCCAATAGCGATTATTCTGGACTTTGAACGGAACAATAGGAAGCTGAGATGAATCGGTTCTCTCGTCCAATCAGATCTCTGCAGGGGCGTGGCTGGGTCCACGTCTTGTGGATTAGGCGACAATTAATTCTCCTTCAGACCACCAGGTGTCTCTGGCAAGCGATTAGTCGCCTGATGAACGGCATTAATTCCCTTTCAAGCACCGACCAGAGACGCCACTTTTGGCAATTTATGCCGTTTTTCTGAACAAAACGGGTAGCAATTATGAACTGGAGAATGCGCTAAATTGTTTTCTGTTTATGGTTGTTCCGTCAGGAATAAATTCTATTCATGCCACTCTTTGCAAAATTCTTTTCACTTATGAGGCTGAAATGACTTTATAATGGGCAGAAATTGTGGAATCTTCATGGTTATTTTATTGAGAGATTTATAGCAGGAATCGTTTAGAGAAAGACAAAATTTTTGAAATATTTTCTCAGGTAATTCTAGTGGTACAGGAGTTGGGGTTAATGGGTGTTTTCTTATAAAAGTATATTTACTCTATCTGGTTTTAATGGAGTAGATAAGTGTGCGAAAAAAAAATATAAATTGTAGCTTTCATAAATAAGCGCACATCAGTTTTGGAAATATATTTCTAAAGTTTATAAATACTTTTAGTAAATTAAAAATTCCAATTATTTGCATCAGTTTAAATTTTTAATAATGATCTTAGTTTTTATTTCAATATTTTATTTCGAAAACAAATAAATAGATACACGAAAACTATTCTATATTAAATTAAAATTTCCTAAAACTAAATATATATATATATCATTTTTTTGTAATCTCCTATATATTTCTGCTGAATATTTACAGAGAATAAACATGAGATACTGGACAAAAAGGCCTTTTCGCCTAGGTTCCGAAATTTTGAATACCCCCCTCCCCTCCCCAGAAATCGATATATCTCGAATGAGTTTTTTTTTTCCCCTTTGCTTAGGTTTTTTTCCCCCTGTATTAGTTCATCGATAGAACTTTCGTAATACTAAATTTATTGAAAAATGAATCACTACTTTTATTAGTTATTTTTTAAATACTACCTAAATTAATTATAAACATAAATTTAAATTAATCTATCACAACCCAACAATTATTGTCATGATTTATTTACTGGATGCATTACCACAATTTGATTTTTAAACTTGATTTTCAATTAAATAATTTCTTTTAATATTTTATTACATTTATACATATTTAATATTTATAAATATAATATTATATTTAGTATTATACTTATAATTTATATTTACATATATACATATACATTTTGTTAATCGTAAAAATAATACATTTTTCAGCATAAATTTTATGAGGGTAAAAAAAATATCTTTAAAAAGTAATTGAATTAATTAGAATTAATAATTAAATAAAGCTTATTATTATAATAATAAATTTAGCTTTTAATTTTAAATGCAATTTAGCATATATTTTCTGTAATATAACATCGTTAGTTACTGCATATCGTTTCGCAGCATACGTTTTACCATGAAGGAAAAGATTGTTTTACAGGTAAACAAAACAGATACTGCGAGCTCAAAAATACAATGAGACCTCCCTAAAAGACCATCTCTATAAGGAGACCACCTCTCATAAAGACCGTTTATTTATGGTCTGTAATTTTTAGCTATAGTCACAATGTTAATTTTCCTCCATTAAAGGACCACTTTTTCCCGTCTTCCTCCCTGAAAGACCACTTTTTAACTTTTTAGTCGAAGAATATGATTACTCGATATCAGAGGGTTTTTTTTACTCAGTCGTTTGTTTGAGACTCGCAGTTAGTTTTTTACCTACTGGCAGGGATGTAAGCCAACAACATTTTGGTTGGCTACCTTGTTCGGTTGAGCGTGTCGGAAATTTATAAAATATCCTGTTCTTCCTCTCCCTTCCCCCTTTTAGAGCACGTAGACCAGTATTCGAAAAGTTAAGTAAAATCACAACAGATTTATTTATTTTTTTTTTCTGGACACATAGAGAAGTGTTCGAAAAACAGAAAGAGTTAATTCAGATTTTTTTTTTTTTTTTTTTTTTGACACATAGAGTCAAGTAGTTATTCCAGTTTTTTTTTTCGGATAGTCGAGTAGAGTTATTCCAGACTTTTTTTTCTCTGGACACATAGAGCAGTGTTCGAAAAACACAGAAAGTTACTTCAGATTTTTTTTTTTTTTTTTCTTTTTGACACATAGACCCGTGTTCTAAAAGTCGAGTAGAGTTATTCCATTTTTTTTTAACTTTTTGGACACGTAGACAAACTTATGTTCAAAAAATCAAGTAGAGTCACTCCTTTCTTTTTCTTTTTTTTTTGGGGGGGGGGGGGGGGGACACGTAGACCGGTGTACGGAAAGTCAAGTAGAGTTATTCCAGGCTTTCTTTTTCTAGACACATAGAGCAGTGTTCGAAAAACAGAGAGAGTTGCTTCAGATTTTTTTTTTTTTTTTTTTTTTTTTTTTTTTTTTTTTTCTTATACACATAGATCCGTGTTCTAAGAGTCGAGAGGTGCCACACCAGATTTGCTTTTTACTTTTGGGACAAGTAGACCAGTGTTCGAAATGTCGAGTAGAGGTATTCCAGATTTTTTTTTTTTTTTTTTTTTTTTTTTTTTGGACACGTAGAATCGTGTGCAAAAAATCGAGTAGAGTCACTCCATTTTTTTTTTTTTTTTGACACGTAGACCGGTGTTCGGCAAGTCGTGTAGAGTCACTCCATATGTGTATATATATTTTTAACTTTCTCGTCACATAGACCAGTGTTTGAAAAGTCAAGCGGGATCATTTCAGGATTTTTTTTTTTTTTTTTTTTTTTTGCTGTTGTTGTTTTTTAAGAATAACTTTGTTTACAGTGATTATTTTTAAAACTGATTTAAGCTAATGTTTGTAGTTCTAGTTATGATACTTATTTCCTTCTATAACAGTAAATAACTGCCCGCACCTTTCCCCCCCCCTTTTTTTTTAAGTAATAAAGTGTTTTGTTACATTATACATGAAGAACAACTCTTGTAATCATACTGTATCAAAAACAACAACTTTCTGTCTTGACAGTTTGTTATTAAAAATTGAAAAAATTCTAGTAATGAGATTAGAATATACTGTTGTATTCAACTCCGAATTTCCTAAGTTACAAAAAATCAGTGAAAAACATTTTTTTTTTTAAACTCTGATGACATTTTTTTACATTTAATGTACTGTTTTAGATTGCCGACTTACAACACCAAAACGCATTTTATATAAAAAATATCATTAGTGTATTCAAATAAACTTTTTAAATTTATTAAAAGCGATACTTTTGCTTTTGTATATGAGCGACATGCCAGGAGTAAATAGCCGAAGAAATCGTTAAAAATCGCTAATTACAGCAGCCTTTTTTATTCTGATAAATTCAGTGGTTTAAGCGTGTAATTCAATCACATTTCCATTACATTTGTGCTTTATTTATAGTATTTTATCTATTTATTTATGAAGTTTTAACATCTTTATGGAATATTAGATAGGAAAAAAGCGCTAAACTATTTATATTGTTTTAAGTGTAAATGTGTTAATCATTTGCAATCGGGCTGCATGCGACAGAGATAGATTTTTAAAACATCCTTGCTTACTAATTATTTTTAAAAACTTAAAAAATCAATAAATTGAGATATAGATTTCAAACTAATTCTATTTGAAAGGACATTTTTTTTCCCTATCCGTCGGTGCAAAAATGAAATTGTGCGATGTTAAAAAGTTAAAAAACATGCAGTAAAAGCAAAAAAATTACTGGTCAAGTATTTCCACCGTCAATATGACGTCACCATAACACACGGACATGTTTTTACTTTATGATATACATTTGCTACAGCAAAAAGATGCTTTCCATGGATCGCATGCGGCCAACGGGTCATCATTTTGACATGCCTACAGAATTGTATGCTGACGAATTTTTTAGGTGCGTTCGTAATTATATAAATACGTAGCACCTATAGTCGTCGTTCAGTCCGTCCGTCGGTGTGTCTGTCTGTCCGTCTGCCTGTCTGTCCGTCCGCATATAACAGAGCAAAAACGGTACAGATGTTATATATTCCCGCGACCGCCATCTTGGATTTTTTCTTGGCGTGAAAACCCCTTTTCCGCCAAGTAAATGTCGCCAAGCAGATTTATGCGCATGTTAGGCTTAATGGGGTTGCTAGAACACGTCACTCGTCGGGGTTGCCTCATCGATAAACACCAACAAAACATCGCCGAGTAATCCAAGATGGCGGCCGCGGGAACATATAACATCTAAGCCGCAAAAACTACCCAACCGAATGGTCTGAAAATTTAAATATATAATTGCTGCAAAATTTTGTCGAGTCATTTCAAATTTTATGAAAATCGGATGTATAGTTTAATGACAGGGGCAGTCAAAAGTTTTCCGTTACATTACGGCCAATGGGAAAAAATTATTGCACGTGCATTTTAATGAAGTTACAGCCTTCCGAATAGTCTGAAATTTTAAATATATAATTGTTTCAAAATTTTGTCGAGTCATTTCAAATTTTATGAAAATCGCATGTATAATGTAATGACCGGAACAGTCAAAAGTTTTCCGTTACATGACGGCCAATGGGAAAAAATTATTGCAAGTGCATTTTTATGATGTTACAGCCTTTCGAACAGAATGAAATTCATATGCACTTATGAAGTGTACTAAAATATACATTCAGTACCGTATACGGTGCAAAAAATATTTATGAAACTAGTTATAGTACGAACGCACCTCATTTGCCACGTTTGACGAGCAATTTCCAACTTGTTTATCTTTACGGAACATAAGATAAAACATTTCTAAGCATCACTTTTTAAACGGAGGAAAAGATTGTTTTGCAAGAATTACGTTTAGTGAATTACTAGATGGGGGGGGGGGGGGGGGATCTTTCTATTATTAAGTAAAATTGCAAATTTGTGAAATTATCCTTGCCTTAATATTTTGCAAATTGTATTATTATATTAAGTATAAATTTATTCAATATTTCAATAAACATTTCAATAGTACTATTTGAATTAATTGTAATTAATAATTAAATTAAAATGTTTATCATAATAATAAATTCAATTTTTTATTTAAATCCAATTATACAATTACTTTCTTTTGCGTATAATCTTTTGTTTATTTATATGTTTCTTTAAAGATAAAACCTTACTCAAAGTAAATTTTATGATGAATAAAATGGAACAAAAAAAAACAATGTAAAGTAAAAGTGTTAAGCATAGATAAAAAGAACCTCAAAATAAAGAGAAGGTGAAAACGTGTACACCGGTTTCTCAGTTTTTTAATTTATGTTTTTATTATTATTATTATTATTATTATTATTATTATTACTATTATTATTATTATTCCACATGTTGTTAAATTTTTAATTATATTTTTTTTAATTTGATATAGGTCCAAATCATTTTAAATTAAACTCAGAACTGAACTAACGTTGTTAAGATTTTGAAAATTCCATAAATAATTTAAATTTTGTTTTTAATTATAAAATATGATATATAAGCCAACATTCTTTTCTTTTTATTTCCAACTGTGCATTGTTATACAACTCTAATTACACTATTAAAGTTAACAATTTTTCGAGTAATGATTAAATTAAATGTAAATTAAATGTTTAATAAATATAGATTTTAGCTTAAAATTAGGCTAAAGACTTTTTTATACAGCATACTCATTTGTTAAGGAATTAATTACTTTTAGCGAATTATTTAATTACCAATTAAATTAATTGCAATGAAAATTATTTTATCTGCAAAATAAATGAAATCCAAATAAACTATTTTTTTAGTATAATATTCTCCTTTTTATAAATAATTATCTACTTTAATTAGTTATTTTATCCACTTAATTAATTTTTTATAAAATTAGCTGAATTAATTAATTAATATAAATTCATATCCCATAATAATACTTTTTAATTTAAAATAGAATTAAGCAAATATTTATTGATTTCCTTACTGTAATATACTAATATATTACTGCAATATTTACTGTAATAAACTAATCCTTTACTGTAATATTTACTGTAATAAACTGATCCTTTACTGTAATATTTACTGATTTCCTTATTAAATTTATAATTACTTTGATCAGTTATTCTACCAATTTATCCAATTAACGATTAAATTAATTATGATAAATGCCTAAATCAGGGATGAGTTTTCCGACTTTTGCATACCAGTATAATGAGACCAGTATACTTTGAGAAAATGTTATTTTATTTAATCTGAACATTTTTGTGATTTAAGAAAACAACATTTTCTCTATGATTATACTGGTATGCAAAAAGTCGGAAATCTCATCTCTGTTAAATTTAATTTTTTATTATAAGAATAGCTTTTGAGATGAAATTAAGTTTTTTTAAACGTATACTCCTTTTTCTTATGATTAACTTATCATTATTTTAATCTTTTATTTCAGATAATTAGCCAACTACTAATTAATTTAATTATAATGATTAATTAAATTAAGTACTTTATCAAAATAATAAGTTGAGTTTTAAATTTAAAATTCAACTAAATAATTATTCTCTGTAACATATGCCTCTTTTGATACTAAATTAATAATTAATTTAAAAATTTATTTTATTTAATTACCTAATCCTTAATCATAGTAAGTACCATAATTAAATAGTATTCTTTATTATAATAATTAGTTTTTAGCTTAAACTTCAATTCATTATTTTTTGTAATATCTTTCTGCATTTTAGAATAAACGAGAAACATTTGACAGCATGTATTTACTTATGAAGGAAAAGATAGTTTTAGAGACAAGATGATTAACAATTAGGGTGATACATTTTCCAAGTTAAATAAAATCATAAAAATGTGTTTTTTCCTCTTTTTTTACATTTTTTTATCGTATATTGTAAAGAGTATTTAAGAAAAGTTTATGTAATCTACAAGTTTTGAAAATGTTGCAAAAAACAGCAGATTTTTTTTTTTTTTTTTTTTTTTTTTTTTTTTTTTTTTTTTTTTTTTTTTATCAGTAATTTCTTTTTAACGGATAAATAATTTTAAATTTAGCTTAAGGAATTTTCTGTTTAAAAAAACAACAAGGGTAAAATTTTTATTGTAAATTATTATTAAAATTTAAAAAGTCTGTCAGCAGTACAAGTTTTCTCACGAATTTCGTCGTTTCCCAGCACATATTTTACTATGAAGAGGAAGATAGTTTTACAGGCAAGATAATGAACAATTAGGGAGATAAATTTTCAAAGTTAAATAAAATACTTAAAAAAGTTTCCTCTCCTCTTTTTTTGATTTTTTTTTTTTATCGTGTATTGTTCATAGTAGTATTTAAGAAAAGTTTATATAATCTACAACTTTTGAAAATAACGCAAAAAATACCAGAAAAAAATCATGAAATCAGTAGTTTCTTTTTAAAGTAAAACTAATTTTAAAATTAACTAGAGGAATTGTTCTGTTTTAAATCAAAACATAAGAATAAAATTAATATAGTAAATTATTATTAAAATTTTAAAAGTCTGTCAGCAGTACAAGTTTTCTCACGAATTCCGTCGTTTCCCAGCACATAAGAGGGGCAGTCGGAAAATAAATTTTCCCTGGCGACTGTGGACAGCGGTATGTATGAAAGACAAAAAATGTAATGAGACATTAAAGATAAAACGTAACGTTATTTTTCCACATAAGTACCAAGTACATTGAGACATTTGTCATACCGCTTTATAAGCTTCAAAAAGCCCTCTAGGAAAAAATCAGGGCTTTGCATACGACGAAGCGTTGAACGGCTATGGGCGAAAGACGACACAGAAGGTAAACGCGATCGTGTAAGACACCGATACACTACTGGGCAGAGGTCGACGGGATTGTGACGGGGGATGAAACGTGGGTCCACCATTTCACGCCCGAATCGAAGGCCACATCCATGGAGTGGAAACATCCGTCATCACCTGTCCGAAAGAAGTTCAAAAGAACTCCGCGTGCAGGTAAAGTGCGCCTCACCGTTTTCTGGGACGCCCAAGGAGTTTTGTTGCTGGACTTTTTGGAGGGTGGAACCATCAATGCTGCGCAGTACTGTGACACTCTGTGGAAATTGAAATGGGTGATTCGGTAAAAGCGGCCTGGCCTTCTCAGATCTGGCGTTCTGCTGTTGGATGACAATGCTAGACCACACTCGGCAACGGCAACGCAAAACCATATTGCAACTCTTGATTGGGAGCGCCTACACCATCCGTCATACAGTCCTGATCTCGCCCCAAGTGACTTCCATCTGTTTTCAGCTTTGAAGAAGAATCTCGGCGAAAGCGCTTTTGAAGCAATGCTGAAGTCAAACAATCCGTTCAACGCTTCTTCCGTATGCAAAGCGCTGCGTTTTTCCTGGAGGTATTTTTGAAGCTTATCAAGCGGTATGACAAATTTCTCAATGTGCTTGGTAATTATGTAGAAAAATAAAGATATGTCTGATCTTTAATGTCTCATTCTATTTTCTGACTTTCATACACAACTCTGACCACAGTCGACAGGGGAAACTTATTTTCCGACTCCCCCTGGTATTTTACTATGAAGGGAAAAATAGTTTTACAGGCAAGATAATGAACAATTAAGGAGATAAATTTTCAGTGTTAATTAAAATACTTAAAAAGTTACTTCTCTTCTTTTTTTTATTTTTTTTTTATAGAGAATTGTTCATAGTAGTATTTAAGATAAGTTTATATAATCTACAACTTTTGAAACTAACGCAAAAATACCAGAAAAAAATCATAAAATCAGTAATTTTATATATATATATATATATATATATATATATATAAAACTAATTTTAAATTTATCTTGAGGAATTTTTCTGTTTTATATCAAAACATAAGAGTTGATTTAATATTGTAAATTATTATTAAAATTTAAAAAGTCTGTCAGCAGTACAAGTTTTCTCACGAATTTCGTCGTTTCCAAGCACATATTTTACTATGAAGAGAAAGATAGTTTCACAGGCAAGATAATGAACAATTAGGGAAATAAATTTTCCAATGTTAATTAAAATACTTAAAAAAGTTTCTTCTCCACTTTTTTTTTTTTTTTTTTTTTTTTTTTAATCGTGTATTGTTTATATTAGTATTTAAGAAAAGTTTATATAATATACAAGTTTTGAAAATAACGCAAAAGATAACAGAAAAAACTCATGAAAGCAGTAGTTTCTTTTTAAAGTGCAAAAAATTTTTAATTTGACTTAAGGAATTGCTTTGTTTTAAATCAAAACATAAGAATAAAATTAATATAGTAAATTATTATAAAAGTTTAAAAAGTCTGTCAGCAGTACAAGTTTTCTCACGAATTCCGTCGTTTCCCAGCACATATTTTACTATGAAGAAAAAAAAGAGTTTTACAGGCAAGATAATGAACAATTAGGGAGATAAATTTTCAATGTTAATTAAAATACTTAAAAAAGTTTCTTCTCCTCTTTTTTCGATTTTTTTTATCGCGTATTGTTCATAGTAGTATTTAAGAAAAGTTTATATAATCTACAACTTTTGAAAATAATGCAAAAAATACCAGAAAAAAATCTTGAAATCAGTAGTTTCTTTTTAATGTAAAACTAATTTTAAATTTATCTCTAGGAATTTTTCTGTTTTAAATCAAAACAAAAGAGTAGAATTAATATTGTAAATTATTATTAAAATTTAAAAAGTCTGTCAGCAGTACAAGTTTTCTCACGAATTCCGTCGTTTCCCAGCACATATTTTACTATGAAGAGAAAGATAGTTTTACAGGCAAGATAATGAACAATTAGGGAAATAAATTTTCAATGTTAATTAAAATACTTAAAAAAGTTTCTTCTCCACTTTTTTTTAATCGTGTATTGTTCATATTAGTATTTAAGAAAAGTTTATATAATCTACAACTTTTGAAAATAACGAAAAAAATACCAGAAAAAAATCTTGAAATCAGTAGTTTCTTTTTAATGTAAAACTAATTTTAAATTTACCTCTAGGAATTTTTCTGTTTTAAATCAAATCAAAAGAGTAGAATTAATATTGTAAATTATTATTAAAATTTAAAAAGTCTGTCAGCAGTACAAGTTTTCTCACGAATTCCGTCGTTTCCCAGCACATATTTTACTATGAAGAGAAAGATAGTTTTACAGGCAAGATAATGAACAATTAGGGAAATAAATTTTCAATGTTAATTAAAATACTTAAAAAAGTTTCTTCTCCACTTTTTTTTAATCGTGTATTGTTCATATTAGTATTTAAGAAAAGTTTATATAATCTACAACTTTTGAAAATAACGAAAAAAATACCAGAAAAAAATCTTGAAATCAGTAGTTTCTTTTTAATGTAAAACTAATTTTAAATTTATCTCTAGGAATTTTTCTGTTTTAAATCAAAACAAAAGAGTAGAATTAATATTGTAAATTATTATTAAAATTTAAAAAGTCTGTCAGCAGTACAAGTTTTCTCACGAATTCCGTCGTTTCCCAGCACATATTTTACCATGAGGAGAAAGATAGTTTTACAGGCAAGATAATGAACAATTAGGGAAATAAATTTTCAATGTTAATTAAAATACTTAAAAAAGTTTCTTCTCCATTTTTTTTTTTTATCGTGTATTGTTCATATTAGTATTTAAGAAAAGTTTATATTATATACAAGTTTTGAAAATAACGCAAAAGATACCAGAAAAAACTCATGAAAGCAGTAGTTTCTTTTTAAAGTAAAACAAATTTTAAATTTAACTTGAGGAATTGTTCTGTTTTAAATCAAACTTGAGAATAAAATGAATATAGTAAATTATTATAAAAGTTTAAAAAGTCAGTCAGCAGTACAAGTTTTCTCACGAATTCCGTCGTTTCCCAGCACATATTTTACTATGAAGAAAAAAATAGTTTTACAGGCAAGATAATGAACAATTAGGGAGATAAATTTTCAATGTTAATTAAAATTACTTTTAAAAGTTTCTTCTCCTCTTTTTTTTATTTATTTATTTCTTCTTGTATTGTTCATAGTAGTATTTAAGAAAAGTTTATATAATCTACAACTTTTGAAAATAACGCCAAAAAATACCAGAAAAAACTCATGAAAGCAGT
Source organism: Maratus speciosus (assembly GCA_963932465.1). Lineage (NCBI taxonomy): Eukaryota > Metazoa > Arthropoda > Arachnida > Araneae > Salticidae > Maratus > Maratus speciosus. The sequence continues at coordinate 181,501,442 of OZ010798.1, forward strand.
AGCTCCTTTTTAACGAAAACTAATTTTAAATTTAACAAGGAATTTGCCTGTTTTAAAGCAAAACATAAGAGTAAAATTTTTATTGAAAATTATTATTAAAATTTAAAAAGTCTATCAACAGTATTAGTTTTCACACGAATTTCGTCGCTTCCCAGCTCATATCTTACAATGAAGGAAAAGATAGTTTTACACGCAAGGTAGTGAACAATTAGGGAGGTAAATTTCAATGATAATTAAAATACTTTAAAAATAACGCTAACAATACCAGAAAAAACTCATGAAAGCAGTAGTTTCTTTTTAACGAAAACTAATTTTAAATATAACAAGGAATTTGCCTGTTTTAAAGCAAAACATAAGAGTAAAATTTTTATTGAAAATTATTATTAAAATTTAAAAAATCTATCAAAAGTATTAGTTTTCACACGAATTTCGTCGCTTCCCAGCTCATATCTTACAATGAAGGAAAAGATAGTTTTACACGCAAGGTAGTGAACAATTAGGGAGGTAAATTTCAATGATAATTAAAATACTTTAAAAATAACGCTAACAATACCAGAAAAAACTCATGAAAGCAGTAGTTTCTTTTTAACGAAAACTAATTTTAAATATAACAAGGAATTTGCCTGTTTTAAAGCAAAACATAAGAGTAAAATTTTTATTGAAAATTATTATTAAAATTTAAAAAATCTATCAAAAGTATTAGTTTTCACACGAATTTCGGCGCTTCCCCGCTCATATCTTACAATGAAGGAAAAGATAATTTTACACGCAAGGTAGTAAACAATTAGGAAGGTAAATTTTCAATGCTAATTAAAATGCTTTAAAAAGTTTTTATACTCTTTTTTTCAGATTTTTTTATCGTGTATTGTTCGTAGTAGTATTTATGAAAAGTTTATATGGCTCACCGGAAGAAAAGGGACACGTCTCGACAAAAGTAAATTTCACAGGAGAGCCAAAAGAAAATTTGCATGATTTTACTGTTATATGAAATTATAGCATTTAGTTTTGCATGCAAGAATAAAAAAAGTGCATAAAAGCGAAGAATGAAAGCGTAGGATGAGATTTGGAGAGTTGGGTAATTTTACCTCCCCACACAACCTCTGTGGTCACAAATGGACATATAGCGCAATAAAGTTATTTTCCGTATAACTATACTTATGAAACTTTTTGTGTAGCAATATACACCTATGACATACCTATTAGTGGAATAAAACGGAAAATGTATTTTTGCGAGATGTGTAACTTATCTTGCGGGTGAGCAATATGATCTAGTACAAGCTTTGAAAATAACACAAAAATAATAGAAAAAAAATCATGAAATCAGCAGTTTCCTTTTAACGTAAAACTAATTTTAAATTTAGCTTAAGGAAATTTTCTGTTTAAAAAAAAACTACAAGAGTAAAATTTTTATTCTAAATTATTATTAAAATTTAAAAAAGTCTATTAGCAGTATTAGTTTTCACGCTAATTTCATCGTTTCGCAGCAAACATTTTACTATGAAGGAAAAGATAGTTTTACAGCAAGATAATGAACAATTAGGGAGACACATTTACCCTGTTATATAAAATTATAAAATAGGGTTTTCTTCTCTTTTTTACATTTTTTTAAATATTATATTGTTCAAATATTTAGAAAAAGTTTACGTAACCTGCAAATTTTGAAAATAACACAAAAAATACCAGAAAAAAATCAGGAAATCTGTCATTTCATTTTAACAGAAGACTAATTTTAAATTTAGCTTAAAACGCTTTCGATACCAACGGGATTTAAAGTTAACGCTCAATTTAAATTTATTTTCTTTTGTCTTAACATTTCTTTTGTTTTGTTTTTATATGCATGTATTAATGATACTACACTATACATTCTTTATTATCACTTCATTTATATTTCAAGCATTTAGTAATAAAAAAAAGAACGTTTACTTAAAACTCTTTGCAGCGTTTTTTATTCTTTATTTTAAGCATACCTTTCATTTTTATAAATTTAAAATTGATGCTACTTTTTCGGACCAACCAGTTAGTATTAAGATATATATAACTCTGGAAAGTTTTTAAGTCTATTTAATATTGCTCTAATTTAACATTTTCCAAAAGCCTTCAAAAATTCTTCCTTTATCTATAGTCATATTAATAGAAAGCAAAATTGCTTCATTCTTTTAATTTCATTAAATAACATAGTCGTTAAATATGGTAAACCATAAAGTTTCTGAATTGTATAGTTACTTTCTTTTTTTTAAACCATTTGGAAAAATGGTTATTGTCCTCGTCAGGGTAGGAAATCAAAAGCACATCTGAAGCTTTTTATTGGTTGAATCTGCATTTTATTCGTTTTCTGATTGGTCTATACAGTAATCTGTATTTTCCTTTTACTTTCAACAGAGATGGATACTTCTGTTGCCACTATGACAAAAAGTAATAAAAACTACAAAAAAAATTAATAACTCAGAAACAAATTGAGATACAGCTTTCAAACAAATTGCATTTAAAAGTACATTTTTTTTCTATACGACGATGTAAAAAGTAATATTGTGGGATGTTTAGAAGTTTAAGAATGACATTTCATTTAAAATGGGTCGTCAGATTTCTTGGAAATCTGACGATGGTAAAGCCTATTCCCGAACAGCCAATGAAATGCTTTGATAATACGTAAGTTTCAGGAAATCTGACGAGTCGCAGGCGATTTTTGTCGCTTGCAATTTTTACGTGTAATAATACTATTAATGTTTAATCCACGGCGTACGTAATGTATGATCAACTCCGTGCGATATTTTATGTCTTAAATTTTAGTCTTTGAAAAAATAATCTTCCAAATAATCGTTGTAATTTGTTAAATTGCTTTTTTTTTTTTTTTTTTTTTTTTGAGTATGGTGCGTTTGAATGAAAAGGAGACTACGGCTTTATTTAAAGCATATTTCATTTCAGACTAATTTAATTACATAATATTTTAATTACAGTTCATGCATAACATTGCAACTAAATATAATCGCCATTGACACTGATGCATTGATCCCAGCGCCTAGAAAGGGAGTGCATGACTTCCATGTAGAAACTCGGGAGTCCTTGTCACATGCAAACCTTTCAGCGACTTTTTTAAACGGCAGAAAATATGGGAGTCACGTGAGAAGATATCGGGACTGTATAGAGGATGTTTTAAGACCTCCTAACGAAATTTTACCAGAAGGTCGAAAGTCTTAGTGGACACATGTGGCCTAGCATTATCGTGCAGTAACACTATTCTTTTAGTGAGCTTGCCTCTTCGCTTCTTTTTTTAAGTTAACTGAAATCGAACGTCAGATCTTTGCGCTAATATGGTGGAATCCATCATTCATCCGATCGCACAAAAGGACCTTTCAAGAATGAATAAACTGAGGTAAAGCCATTCACTACACATGCGCAACTGAGGAAAAATGTAACGCTATCCATCATAAGACACATTAACCCACTGCGATTAGAAACAACGGCGCCACAGCAAAATTCGCCTTTTCATTTGAACGCCCCTCATAAATTTTCCCCCAAATTAAAAAAAAAAAAACCTAGAAAACAGGAATTCTGCTTTTTCAGTGCCGCACCCGATGAAAAAAAAATATATGTATAAAAATATAGATAGTACAAAACATATTTCAGTTTTAAGACTTAAAACACACTCTTTTATTTTATATAAAATGACGTCATTCGCATCCACTGAAGAATTCCACATTTACGACCCAATCATAAACAACATCTACAGTAAAGTATGCATAGGGAGTCACTATTGCTGAATAATACACAAGTCCAGCAAAAAGCGATGTCGTCCTCCAAGAAACTCGACAAAAAAATCGGCTATCTAATGATTCATATGCCGTCATTTGTTTGTAACATTAATATAGATACTTAAAATTAAATATAGTTTGTAATAGCTTCATGTTTTATCAGAAAACATTCGTCTATATTTTTTCAAAATAGCACGTATTTTAATTACAAATTTTTGGGGTTATTATGGGAAAATGGCAACAGAAAGATGTAACAGCCTACTATTTTCCAACTATTTTTTCCTTTACTTTCTACAGAAATGGATTACTTCAGATGCCAACATTAAAAAAATGTCTTTAAAAAACTACAAAAAAATTAATGTCTGAAAAATAAATAGAGGTGCAGTTTTCAAAAAGCTTGCATTTAAATGTACGGTTTTTTTCAATAAGACGATATAAAAATTGAAAATGTGTGATGCTTGGAAGTTTAAAAAATAGCAGTAGCAATTACCCCGTACTATGCTACATCTGTTTTGTTTTACGGCTGGCTTATACACCGTAACGTTATTTTTTAGAGAGGCGATTTTAATTGCTGGCCGAAAAAAATAGCATATCGGGGGCCAAAAAAAAAAGGGTCAACATTTGTCAGTAACTTATTTAACAACTGACCTTAAAAAAAAGAGTCATGAAAATACAGGCAAGATAATAAACAATTAGGAAAATACATTTTCCATGTTAAATGAAATTGTAAAATAATGTTTTATACTCTATTTTAGAATAAAAATTTATTGTGTATTACTCAGACTATTTAAGGAAATTTTTTGTAATCTCAAAGTTTCGAAAATAATTCAAAAATTATGAAATCAGCAGGTTCTTTTGAACGGAATGGATAAAAATCAAAAAATTTTGTGGAATGTAATTTTAAATTTAGCTTAAGGAATTTTTCAGTTTTAAAACAGAATAAAAGAGAAAAATTAATATTGAAAATTACTTTTAAGTTTTAAAAAGTCTATAAACAGTATTAGTTTTCTCACGAATTTCGTTGTAAAACGAGAAATATTTCCCAACGCATATTTTCTTATGAAGGAAAAGATAGTTTTACAGTTACCTAGAAAATGAAAAAATGGGGAAATACATTTTGCATGTTAAATAAAATTATATAATAGTGTTTTCTCTACCTTTTTTTCAATTTTTTTTTTAAACTTTTTTTGTTGTATGTCGTACCGAATCTTTAAGAAAAGTTTACGTAACCTACAAATTTTGAAATTAGTGGAAAAAATACCAGAAAAAAAATTATAAAATCAGTATTTTCTGTTTAATGAAAAAGAAAATTTTAATTTAGTTTAAGAAATTTTTCTGTTTTAAAGCAAAATATAAGTGTAAAATTTTTATTGTAAATTATTGTTCAAATTTAAAAAATCTATCGGTAATATCAATTTTCACATGTATTTCTTCGTTTTCCAACACATATTTATCTATGAAGGAAAATACAGTTTTACAGGCAAGATAATGAACAATTAGAAAAATGCATTTTATGTGTTAATTAAAATCCTTGAAAAGTTTTTTCTCCTTTTTTTTTCTTTTTTTTTTATCGTGTATTGTTCATGGTATTTAAGAATTTTTTGTGTAATCTACAAGTTTTGCCAATAAGGCAAAAAATATCAGAAAAGAAATCATGAAATCAGTAGCTTCTTTTTTGAACGGAATGGATAAAAATCAAACAATTTTGTGGAATAGAATTTTAAATTTTGCTTAAGGCATTTTTCAGTTTTAAAACAGAATATAACAGAAAAATGAATATTGCAAATTATTTTAAAATTTAAAAAAGTCTATAAGCAGTAGTAGTTTTCTCGCGAATTTCATTATTAAACGAGAAACATTTCCCAACACATATTTTCTTATGAAGGAAAAGATAGTTTTACAGGTAAGATAATGAGAAATTAGGGAAGTACATTTTGCATGTAAATAAAATTATATAATAGCTCCACTTTTTTTTTTCTTTTTTTTTTTACCTTTTTGTCGTATATTGTATATAATGTTTAAGAAAAATTTATATAAACTACCAACTTTTAAATTAATGGAAAAAATACCAGAAAAAAATATAAAATTATATATTTTAATGGTACTTATGAGTACCGTTAGTAGATAAAGGGTTAAGGAATTTTTCAGTTTTAAAGTAAAATATAAGAGTAAAATTATCATTGTAAATCATTATTAATATTTAAAAAGTCTATCAGCAGTATTAGTTTTCACGCGAAAAACTAAGTAATCATGTAAAATATTTGAAATCCTTAAAACTTAGTTATTAAAAATAAAAGCATACAAATAAATTCAGAAGCGAATTAACCTCGCATAAAAAGAGAAAAAAATACATTTAAGAGCACATGAAACATAAATTGGTTCAAGTTGCCGAGTTTTGAATTGAGTTATAAATTGATAAAGCAGAAAAAAAAGTTGATGATCAAATTTTAAATTAATATGATTATGATGTCGGAAGATTTTCAAATAATATATTTAAACATTGTGGTTGCGTATATAGTTTTTTTTCTTTTCTTTTTTTTTTTTTTTTTTTTTTTTCTTTTTTGAAAAAAGTGGTTTTTTGATGCTTCGCTTCGGTACACTTTTCTAAAAATCTATTTTAGGTAAATAGTCGAAACTTTCAAAATTGTGTAGCTAACTCTATTTGAGAATAATAAGAAGCGATTTTCATTTTGGCTAGAAGAAATAAAATAAAAAATGTTTTACTAAAAAATTAAAAAGGATTTTCAAAGTTTTTTAGTAAAATATTTTTAATTTTATTTATTTTAAGCCAAAATGAAAATCTCTTCTTATTATTCTCAAATAGAGTCAGCTACATAATTTTGGAAAGTTTCAACTGTTTACCAAAAATAGATTTTTAGAAAAAAGTGTATCAAAGCATCAAAAAACCATTTTTTTCAAAAAGTTAAAAAAGCTATATACATACCCACAATGTTCAAATATATTATTTTAAAACCTTCCATCATCATAATCATATTGATTTAACATATCATCATCAACATTTTTTCCTGTTTTAACAAATTATAACTCAATTCAAAACTCAAAAATTTGAACCAATTTATGTTCCATGTGCCTCTAAAGCGGGAAATTTCAATGGCGCCGATTAATTAACCAAAATGAGTGTACATTATTCTTAGTTTGTATGTCCAATTCTACATACCTGAAAAAGAATGCAATTAAAATTAAAACTTTTGTATACAAAATAAATCAACGAGGTATTTCGATATACTTTCATGTAAATTCAGTTCTTCCTAAGAAGTAAATATTCATATAAAATATTTGAAATTCTTAAACCCTGGTTATTGTGAAATAAAAGCATAAAATAAATCCAGAAGAGAATGTACGTCGCATATTGCATAGAAATCATCAAATTTAAAATTAATTAATATTTTCTGCACCTGATTTTTTTTTTCTCAGATACGTTCGATATTATTGTTTCTATCGAGTTCTACATCCGAATTTATTAGTTTCATTATTATTGTTACTATAATTATTGCTATTATTATTACTATTACTATTGTTGTTTTGTTGTTGTTGTTGTTGTTGCTGCTGATACTATTACTATTATTTTTATTTTTACTATTAATATTATTATTGTTGTTATTATTATTATTGCCGTCGTCGTATTTGTTGTTGTAATTGTCACCAGCATTAATATTATTGTTGTTATTATTGTTGTTGTTGTTGCTGTTGTTGTTGCTGTTGTTGCTGCTGCTGCTGTTGTTGTTGTTACTATTACTATTTTATTATTTTTATTACTATTATTATTATTATTATTATTGCTGTAGTCATCGTTGTTGTTGCTGCTGAAACAGCTGTTGTTGTTGTCGTTTTAGTCATTATTATTATTATTATTATTAAGGCGGTTCTCAGGAAAATATTTTTCCCAACGCGAAACTTTCTAACACATTTTCTGATAAATTTTTTAATCAAAAACTCTTCAGGCATAATTACTGAAGGGATTTGTAATCAAACATATTTTTTATATTCGGTAAATGAATTACAACTTGAGTTATAAGCGATTGTTTTCTCAGGACGACAGTCTTTTTTTCCTCTTTTCAGCGCAGTCCAAAAAGGCTATTTCTTTTCAAAAAGCCCGCTTTGACAGTATTTTCTGAAAGATATTCTGCCTTTCAAAAAAAAATTTTGAAAAACAGTTCAATTACATAGTTCCTGAATGAGAGAAAGTGCCAGTTTCATCAGTTTGAGAACAATAGTTAATTCGAAACTGTGTCAGAAGGTAGCCAGTTTGGATTTGAGTACAGGCATAAATATAATACGTAGTTTTCTTTTCTGTAAATTACTTTATTGGTGTAGCTATCACATCGGGATTGCAAAATGCAATCGTTTTTAACAAAGAAAAAAGTTTTAAAAATACGTGGCGTGCAGAGACTAATCATTATCAATATTGAAAAACTCAGAAAATCTTAATTTAAGATTTAGACTTTTAATCTCACTATGAAGATTACATAAAGATTACATAATACGACTTGCGTAAGTACAATATCAATTAAAAAAACCCTTAACGGGTTAAAAGTCTGTGACGCAGCACTTTATCTTATTGCTATAAGAATTTTAAATATGGAACTTAAAAACAATGATATCAAATTTTAAGTGACGCTATATTATTTATTTTATCATTTTATTTTTGTTTTATTTATAATTGCATGCGTAAGAATTATGTTAAATTTAAAAGGATGTATAAAAATTTATTCATTGATGCGTTATCATTCACATTTTTCATAAATTCAAACTATGAGTTTTAAAAGATATGATATCAAAATTTAAGTGACGCCTTGATGTAGCCTTAAACAATGTTTTAAAATTCAATTTTAATTATTTTCGATTTGGCTAAATATATTTACACATCTAACCAAACTTTTAATTTTCCAATACACTGTTAAAAATACCACTTTCACTAAACATGTACAATGCACTGTAATGTATTTATAATGAATAAATTGATTTATCTTTTGTACCACGCTATCCAAAATCAAAATTAAAATTTATGTAAGTGATTATTTTGCGTCATAATATCCATTTGCATATATTTCGCTTAGTTTGGATACAATGACGCAAAGAAATCACTTACATAAATTTTACTTTTGATTTTGGATAGCGTGGTACAAAAGATAAATCAATTTATTCATATAAATACATTACAGTGCATTGTACAGGTTCAGTGAAAATGGTATTTTTAACAGTGTATTGGAAAATTAAAAGTTTTGGTTAGATGTGTAAATATATTTAGCCAAATCGAAAATAATTAAAATTGAATTTTAAAACATTGTTTAAGGCTACATCAAGGCGTCACTTAAATTTTGATATCATATCTTTTAAAACTTATAGTTTGAATTTATGAAAAATGTGAATGATAACGCATCAATGAATAAATTTTTACACGTCCTTTAAATTTAACATAATTCTTACGCATGCAATTATAAATAAAACAAAAATAAAATGATAAAATAAATAATATAGCGTCACTTAAAATTTGATATCATTATTTTTAAGTTCCATATTTAAAATTCTTATAGCAATAAGATAAAAGGCTGCGTCACAGACTTTTAACCCGTTAAGGGTTTTTTTAATTGATATCATTACTTTTTTTTAAGTTAATAATAAAAAGATAAAAAAAAAATTTAGAGGCTAATGATAGGAACTCATAATCGTGATTTCCATTCACCTTTAATTCCCTCCCCCCCCCATCCCCCCTTCAAAAAAGCATACCTGATACTTATATTGTAAAGAGTGCTGTGCTATTTGATTTTTTTAAGAACTTTTTAGTAAGATATGGAAGTAATATACAAAATGTGGGGGGGCGGGGGTTATGGTTTGTTTCACAGATATAGAAAGCTTTGTTAAAACTTGTAAAAACATGTAAAAGGTTTACTTTCTTAAGAAAAATATAAAGAAATATTACTCTTTAAACCTTTTTATTAAAAATACAATAAAATTGCAAGCAAAAAAATACTTTCAAATAAAATTTATTTGGAAATTACTGATTTTTTATTTTTTAAGAAATAATTTCCCATCATGTAAGTTTTTAATCTATAGTTGTATTGGGGTAGTAGGATATTAGATTTACTGGATACAACTGTATAAAATGCATAAAATACATTATTATTGCTCCCATTATTGAAAAGAAAGTTTTATTGTGATATCGCCCCCCCCCCCACCCATTTATTGTTAATGCTGAATTTAGGCAATAGATGGCGATACCATGCAGAGAAGCATTTAATTATTGATGTATTTAACTAATCCTGCAACAAGCAACGTAAAATACTTCAAAAACAGATTTTAATTATATTTTGTACCTTGAAATTTTTAATGCTAGGCAACGGTTTAATAATTTAGTTAGCCAACTGAATTATTTAATTTGAGGTTTTATTTCACTTAATTTTTTCTGTGAATACATTTCCCATTTATTGTTAATGCTGAATTTAGCCAGTAGATGGCGATACCATGCAGAAAATCATTTAATTATTGATGTATGTAACTATCAGACACAGGAAAGAAGACTAGACTCAGCAACACCAATTCAGCCTATGTTAACGAATGAAGTAACTGAAAGCGTGATCTAGGGACGTTTTCTGACCCTTCCAATATGGCAGCCAGTGCGAGAGCAGTGAAACTCAAATTAGTGATTATTAAAAATAAATTAACATGTATGCAATCCAAAGAGTTCTCGATTATTCCTGTTTTCATTTATGAGTATTACTATTAATTTCAAGAGATTTCTCAACTTTTATTTAATATTTATTGAGGAAATCCTTACTTGAAAATCTGAAAGAATAAAAATATTAACTGTCTAGATTGCTGCTGCTGCCATCTGTTGAACCAAATTTGATGAAGTTGAATAAAAAAATCTTTAACAGTAAAAATGTTTAAAAAATATGCTAGATTAAATGTTATTAAATGATACTGAAATACTCGAGAAAAATGTGTACACTGACTCTGAAGTACTAAAATACTTCAGTTTTACTCAGTAATAGGCACAATATTTCTCCATCATTTATTTACTTTAGAGTTAAAATTCCAGATCTTGAGCTAGTGTTTTTTTTTTTTTTTTTTTTTTTTGCATTAATTTTATTAGTGTTAAGTATTCTTATACATAAAAAAATTAAGAATAATAAAATTTAATGACAAAATTAATTATTATCCCCCCCCCCTCTCAAAATACCTTTTATTATTATTAATTTTATATCACATTAAATCAAAATTGACGTTTCTAAATTCATTAGATTTTGCCTATCAGAAAATTTATTAAAATAAACGTCAAAAGCCTGTGTTCTTAGATTTTAAACAGTTTTTATTGCATTAATTTCGTTACCTTAAAAAATATTTTTTAGAATTCTCATCATTTTTTTAAAGTAAAATTATGAATAAGTAAATGCAAAGACAAAATTAATTACTATCCATTCCCACCACAATATCTCATTTTTTATAATATTATTCATAATTTTAGTTCACGTTAAATCGGAATTGACGTTCCAAAATTCACTAGATTTTGTCTACCAGATGGTTTTTTAAATAAACGTCTTAAGCTCTTAAGCGGTAGTCTTCAAATGATTAATTAGTGAATTAACAACAAATTTCTGCCTGATAAGTGATTTTTAATTATTTAAAAATTAATTATTTCGCAAAAAAGTGTATATATATATATATTATTTGTTATGATTCGCAAATTATTAAAATGCAATAAAAGTTCAGCGATAATGAAAAATTCTTCTATATTTTTGGTTAATAAAGACTTAAAATAATTTTTTATACTTCATTATCCCTTGATTAGTTTTCAGCTTTACAAGTCTTACTGAAGTATGAAATGATTTTTATAAAAGTAATGCAATTCATTTAAAACACTAGTAATAATTTTAATCTAGGTTCTATATTTTATTATTTTTTGTTAATAAAATTCTAGATTTAAACTTCAGCATTGAAAAGCTAGTAATGGAATTCATTTAAAACACTAGTAATAATTTTAATCTAGGTTCTATATTTTATTATTTTTTGTTAATAAAATTCTAGATTTAAACTTCAGCATTGAAAAGCTTACAAAATCAAATGAATGATTTTTATAAAAGTAATGCAATTAATGCAACTCATTTAAAATATTTCTTATAAATAATGCACTGAGGTGCAATATATTGCATTTACAAAATAAATCTATATATATATGCTTAAAAAAATGCTTACTGCTTCAAAGAGGACAGACCTCGCGAGCTATGTATTGCGAGGCCCGCACTTAACCGACTGTGCTACGGAAGGATCGTAAACTTTGCACTAAACGTTGATCTGAAGAAATTAAGCGCATGAATACAGTAGACGCAACTTCGGTGAAATTCCCATAAATGGTGGAAAAATATAGTCCGATTTTTCATGCTTATTATAAAACGAATAAGAGTATTTCTGGAAACACACATGGTCTTATTCGGTTCACCTAAAATAGATTTATGTTATATATTAATTTTAATAAGATCATTTTCGGAAGAAAAAAAAGTGAATTAAAAATAAAATTAGTTTTCCCAGAAAAAAGAAAAGTGTTATACACCTCGTCTTAATCAGATTTATATTATATATCAATTTTAAAAAAATCGTTAGTACCGTTTTCGAGATTTTGAAATTAGGAACTTCTTACATACCGTACGAACCAGGGCCGTAGCGACCGATTTGGGGGGCGCCTGAGCAAAGTCAGGGGCCCAGTAGTGAGCTATTGTACCTTTCAGCCGAATGTTTTTTTTTTAATTATTTTTTTATGAATTTTTAATAACATTTTATTTTGTTTTATCGAAATTTATTTTTTTTTTTGTCAAAGATCTTGATTAGATTTAGAAATAGAAAACAGATATGTGCTTTTCTTCTATATCCACCATTTTTTATAAAAGTTTTTGAAGGCTGTAAGTTCTACTTAAAAAAAAATGGCATTTTAGTATTTTTGGGGTGCACCTATCAATGGGCGAAAAAGGTGAAACCAAAGGTTCAAAACTTCTTTAATACTATTACTTCCATCAAACGAAACAGATATGCGCTTTTTTTCTACAGGAACCATTTTTTTAAAGGGGCCCAGATGAAAGAAATTTTGCAGGCTCTAGATTCTTTTTGAATTGTCTTTTTTAGGGCCCCCTATATAAATGCGAAAAAGTTGGAGCCCAAGATTCAAAACTTTTAAGCCCATTTTTTGATCCAAATTTTTTAAAAATATGCTTTTAAAACTCACTTAGGAACCCAATAAGTTTCAAAACTTCGTTATACTATTACTTCCTTCAACCAAATGTGCTTCCTTTCTATAGTCATTATTCTTTTTAAAGGTTCCCAGATGAAAGAAATTTTGCACGCTCTTAATACTTTTTAAATTGTCTTTTTGTGGGCCCCCAATAAAAGTGAGGAAAAGTTGGAACTCAAGATTCAAAACTTTTAGGCCCCATTTTTATTATTCAAATGTTTTAAAAATATGCTTCTTAATATCATTGGGGGCCCCAACAAGGTTCAAAACTTTCTTAATACTATTACTTCTTTTGACCAAAACAGATATGCACTTCCTTTCTATAGCCAGTATTCTCTTTAAAGGTTCCCAGATGAAAGAAAGTTTGAAGGTTCTAATTTCTTTTTGAATTGTCTTTTTTAGGGCCCCTTATAAACGGGAGGAAAAGTTGGAACCCAAGATTAAAAACTTTTAGGCCTCACTTTTTTATTCAAATGTTTAAAAAACATGCTTTTCAAACTCGTTGGGAGTCCCAATAAGTTTCAAAACTTCCTTAATACTATCGGTTCCTTCAAACAAATGTTCTTTTTTTCTATAACCAGCATTTTCTTTAAAGGTTCCCAGATGAAAGAAATTTTGCAGGCTCTAAATTTTTTTGGATTGTCTTTTTTAGGGCCCCCTATAAAGGTGAGAAAAGTTGGAGCCTAAGATTCAAAACTTTTAGGTCCCATCTTTTTATTCAAATGTTTTAAAAATATGCTTTTTAATCTCGTTGGGGGGCCCCAATAAGGTTCAAAGCTCCCTTAATACTATTACTTCTTTTGACCAAAACAGATATGTGCTTTCTTTCTATAGCCAGTAGTCTCTTTAAAGGTGACCAGATGAAAGAAATTTTGCAGGCTCTAAATTTTTTTGGATTGTCATTTTTAGGGCCCCCTATAAAGGTGAGAAAAGTTGGAGCCTAAGATTCAAAACTTTTAGGTCCCATCTTTTTATTCAAATGTTTTAAAAATATGCTTTTTAATCTCGTTGGGGGGCCCAATAAGGTTCAAAGCTCCCTTAATACTATTACTTCTTTTGACCAAAACAGACATGCCCTTTTTTTTCTATAGCTACCATACTTTTTAAAGGTGCCCAGATGAAAGGAATTTTGCAGGCTCTAAATTCTTTTTGAATTGTCTTTTTAGGGGCCCCTATAAAAGGGAGGAAAAGTTGGAGCCCAAGATTCAAAACTTTTAGACCCCATTTTTATTATTCGAATGTTTTAAAAATATGCTTCTTAATATCGTTGGGGGGGCCCAATAAGGTTCAAAACTTTCTTAATACTATTACTTCTTTTGACCAAAACAGATATGCACTTTCTTTCTATAGCCATCATTCTCTTTAAAGGTTCCCAGATGAAAAAAAAATTGCAGGCTCTAAATTCGTTTTTAATTGTCTTTTTTAGGGGCCCCTATAAAGGTGAGGAAAATTTGGAGCCTAAGATTCAAAACTTTTATGTCCCATCTTTTTATTCAAATGTTTTAAAAATATGCTTTTTAATCTCATTGGGGGCCCCAACAAGGTTCAAAACTTTCTTAATACTATTACTTCTTTTGACCAAAACAGATATGCACTTTCTTTCTATAGCCAGCATTCTCTTTAAAAGTTCCCAGATGAAAGAAAATTTGCAGGCTCTAAATACTTTTTTAATTGACTTTTTTGGAGCCCCCTATAAAAGTGAGGAAAAGTTGGAACTCTAGATTCAAAACTTTTAGGCCTAATTTTTATTATTCAAATGTTTTAAAAATGTGCTTTTTATTATCGTTGTGGGCTCCAACAAAGTTAAAAACTTTCTTAATAACATTACTTCTTTTGACCAAAACAGACATGTCCTTTTTTTCTAGAGCTACCATTCTTTTTAAAGGTTCCCAGATGAAAGAAATTTTGCAGGCTCTATATTCTTTTGAATTGTCTTTTTTAAGGCCTCCTATAAACGGGAGGAAAAGTTGGAGCCCAAGATTTAAAACTTTTAGACCCCATTTTTATTATTCAAATGTTTTAAAAATATGCTTTTTAATCTCGTTGGGGACCCCAATAAATTTCAAAACTTTCTTAATACTATTACTTCCTTCAACCAAATGTGCTTTCTTTCTACAGTCACGATTCTTTTTAAAGGTGCCCAGATGAAAGAAATTTTGCAGGCTCTAAATTTTTTTGGATTGTCTTTTTTAGGGCCCCCTATAAAGGTGAGAAAAGTTGGAGCCTAAGATTCAAAACTTTTAGGTCCCATCTTTTTATTCAAATGTTTTAAAAATATGCTTTTTAATCTCGTTGGGGGGGCCCAATAAGGTTCAAAGCTCTTTTAATACTATTACTTCTTTTGACCAAAACAGACATGCCCTTTTTTTTCTATAGCTACCATACTTTTTAAAGGTGCCCAGATGAAAGGAATTTTGCAGGCTCTAAATTCTTTTTGAATTGTCTTTTTTAGGGGCCCCTATAAACGGGAGGAAAAGTTGGAGCCCAAGATTCAAAACTTTTAGACCCCATTTTTATTATTCGAATGTCTTAAAAATATGCTTCTTAATATCGTTGGGGGGCCCCAATAAGGTTCAAAACTTTCTTAATACTATTACTTCTTTTGACCAAAACAGATATGCACTTTCTTTCTATAGCCATCATTCTCTTTAAAGGTTCCCAGATGAAAAAAAAAATTGCAGGCTCTAAATTCGTTTTTAATTATCTTTTTTAGGGGCCCCTATAAAGGTGAGGAAAAGTTGGAGCCTAAGATTCAAAACTTTTATGCCCCATCTTTTTATTCAAATGTTTTAAAAATATGCTTTTTAATCTCATTGGGGGCCCCAACAAGGTTCAAAACTTTCTTAATACTATTACTTCTTTTGACCAAAACAGATATGCACTTTCTTTCTATAGCCAGCATTCTCTTTAAAAGTTCCCAGATGAAAGAAAATTTGCAGGCTCTAAATACTTTTTTAATTGACTTTTTTGGGGCCCCCTATAAAAGTGAGGAAAAGTTGGAACTCTAGATTCAAAACTTTTAGGCCTAATTTTTATTATTCAAATGTTTTAAAAATGTGCTTTTTATTATCGTTGGGGGCTCCAACAAAGTTAAAAACTTTCTTAATAACATTACTTCTTTTGACCAAAACAGACATGTCCTTTTTTTCTATAGCTACCATTCTTTTTAAAGGTTCCCAGATGAAAGAAATTTTGCAGGCTCTATATTCTTTTGAATTGTCTTTTTTAAGGCCTCCTATAAACGGGAGGAAAAGTTGGAGCCCAAGATTTAAAACTTTTAGACCCCATTTTTATTATTCAAATGTTTTAAAAATATGCTTTTTAATCTCGTTGGGGGCCCCAATAAGTTTCAAAACTTTCTTAATACTATTACTTCCTTCAACCAAATGTGCTTTCTTTCTACAGTCACGATTCTTTTTAAAGGTGCCCAGATGAAAGAAATTTTGCAGGCTCTAAATACTTTTTTAATTGACTTTTTTGGGGCCGCCCATAAAAGTGAGGAAAAGTTGGAACTCAAGATTCAAAACTTTTAGGCCCAATTTTTATTATTCAAATGTTTTAAAAATATGCTTTTTAATCTCGTTGGGACCCCAATAAGGTTAAAAACTTTCTTAATACTATTACTTCTTTTAACCAAAACAGACATGCCCTTTTTTTCTATAGCTAACATTCTTTTTAAAGGTGCCCAGATGAAAGAAGTTTTGCAGGCTCTAAATACTTTATAAATTTTCCTTTTTGGGGCCGCTTTTAAAAGTGAGCAAAATTCGGAACTCAAGATTCAAAACTTTTAAGCCTCATTTTTTTTTTTTTTTTTTTTTTTTTTTGATGTTCAAAAAATATATGCTTCTTAATCTCGTTGGGGACCCCAATAAGCGGGCATGTATGTGCATTGCATATGCCGCCTATCCACTTATGTTCGTACTGTTTTGTTTTGAACATTTCATTTCTCTTGTCTCGATAAATTACTTATGTTAACTATACATAAATTACATTGTGTATTTATTTAATCTACTAGCAGAACTTCGCTAATTGCTTTTTTTAAAAAAAAGAACCTATTTTTTGGAGTTCTCCATTGGGGGCTTTCACTGCCTTTCGCAGCGTAAACCTTTTCCGGATATTCCCGTTCCGATCTTAAATCAAACAATCATTGAATTTTTCGATATTTTTTCGAATTTCGATGATTTTTTCGATAAAAGTGATAGTGTCCAGATAAAAGTATACTTTTCCAGCATCGTAGCTCACGTTACTACAGGAACAAATTTGTTATTTTTCCACTTCAGCTTAATTATGACAGCAGCAAAATCTATTGGATAATACTTTGGTTTCAAAAAAAAAATGTCAAAAAACTCCGCAAAACGCGAAAAAAAGGTGTAAAAATCTTATAAAAAATTGGGCAAAAATTCAAAAATCGCTGAGAGAAAATTGATTATATCGAGCCAAAAGATTGTAACTGGAATGTGAAAAAATTGCCGTGAAAGACAAAAATATGTTAAAAATCACATAAAACGTTCGTAAAAAATTCAGAAATTTCTATGGGCATATTTTCTATATTGAGCTAAAAGTCTGAAACCTGATTCCTTTTAGGGATGCCAAAAATCCGTGCCGCAGATGGCAAAATTTTTACTATATTGGGATAAAAGATAGAAACTGGGTTCCTTTTACACTGTCTCTCCAAGAAAAAAAGAAAGAAAGAAAGAAAGAAATCAGTAAATTGAAAGATTTTTTCCGTAACTTTTTCTTTCATTCAAACACACACACAAAAAAAAAGCTTTGATTTGATTTTCTCATTTTACGCGAAAATATAGAAAACTCACCAATCTGACATAAAAATTACCTGAGATCCTTACTAAATTTGAAGATGCATTTTTGTCAAGTCAAATCACAGGAGATTTCCGCAAACTTTGCTGCATTGTACTTTTCCCTATTAGAAACTGAACTTTTACGCATGACTTTTTTCTTCATAACACGAAGAAGTCGCGAATAAAACATCAAAATTTCTAGTAATTTTCCTTTCTAAAGACGAAAGTTTCTTCAAATGAGAGATAAAATCTCTTCTAATCACGGGGGTCTTTAAAAGGGAAAAAAAAAACGTTCGTGAAAAATTCAAAAATCGCAAAGGACAAAATTTAGTACATCGGGCTAAAAGACTGAAACCTGATTCCTTTTACTAATGTCAAAAAATACGCGAAAAAAAGTTAAAAATCACATAAAAAATTCGCGAAATATTTAAAAATCGAAGAAGACTACTTTACTATATTCGGCTAAAATAGAAAGATGGATTGAAAATTTATTCCTTTTATGAATGTGGGGGAAAAAGCACGAAACTCGAAAAAATACAAAAAATATCGTAAAAAATTAAATGAAAAAAATTCGAATCAAAAAATTTAAAAACCTGTTTCGAGCAACTTCAGGCATACAGGTAACCTTCCTGTCAAATTTTGAAACAGAAAAACATTTTGTGAAACAGAACATCTTTTTGAAACAGAAAAACATCTTGTCAGACAAAGAAAAACTCTGGACAGACAAACGTCTGTCTTTATTATTAGCTACTAGGAAACCCGTCTTCGTTGCCCAAAAGAAAGGTACCTTCTATCCGAAGGTATTTTTTTTTCTTAAATTTCAACTTGGGTGACAATTTTAAACTGGAGAAAAGCGGAATATATGAAAACAACATCCCAAAAGTATTTTTTTTTTTTTAATTGGTAAATCTGTACATATATATGTATTTAATAAAAGGCACCAATCCGAGAGGGAAAAAAATTGTTATAAGTGAATATTTTCTGCTTAAAGAAAATCTGTCTGGGCCACGCTGATAGCATTGTCAAACTGAAGAGAAAATTGAAAATACGAAAACGACTTCCATATTTTTTATTTATTTATTTTGTTTATGAACAATACTTAGCAATTCTACATTTGTAAAAGGAATTCAGTTTCAAACTTTTTTGCCAAATTTTGCCCTCTGCTGTTTTTAAAATTTTCGAGAATTTTTATGTGATTTTTAGCTTTTTTTCACTTTTCTGGTAGTTTTTTTAATATTCGTAAAAAAAAAAATAAATAAAAAATAAAATAAAAAAATAAAAAAAAACGGCTTTTAACCCAATATGAGTAAAGTTTGATCTCTATGAACTTTGAAAATTTTTATGCAATTTTTGGCGTTCTTTCGCGTTCTTCGGCGATTTTTTTGACATTTTTTTCCTAAATGGAAGAATTCTCAGTTAAATTTTGCAAGTCCTTTGATTAAATTCACATTGTAAAAATATCAAATCTGTTCCTGCAGCAACGTGGACGATATGTTGAAAATTTTAATTTAATCTGGATCTAAATAAAAAAATTACAATAATTTAAGGTTCGTATGATTCGAGATCGGAGCGGACATAGCCCCTATGGGTGTATGCTGCCGAAAGCAGTGCAGTCTAACTACAAATTCGTTCAATTTGAAGTTCGTTTTGGAAAATTCGACCAGCGAAACTTCACTGGTGTTGTTATACAATGGAACTCGGTTGGAAAATTAAATATAGATATTTCTCTAAAATCTTAGAGGAGGGGGTCCGAAAAATATGTTTGGGGGGGGGGGGGGGCCTCTGAAGACCTTGCTACGGCCCTGGTACGAACGCTTTCGCTTTAAAAATGGCTATTTAGATCTCAAAATATACTGCACGTAGAAATGTAAAAATTTCAGTATACGATTAGACTGCAGATATAAGACTGTTCTAGAAAAATCAGAACAATAGGACCTATATCTGCGGAGTTATTAAAAGGCGGCTTTTCGCGTTTTCTTTGATGTCGAGTTAGCCGTATATATGAGTTCCGCCATCTACGAATTCTACAGTACGATTTTAGGCTTAAGGCTGCGTCACTCGGAATACTACCGTCTTCCATGATCTTTAAAAAATTCTGGCTGTTGAAAGTTGTTTTTGCGTATTAGTAAGGCTCTGCTTTATTTTTTTTTAAATCCTTTATCAATAATTTCCCGGTTGTAGGCGGGAACAGCTGAAATTGGGTTCTCAAATGTGTTATGCGATTTCATATGGTTGAATTAGACATAATATTTTAACTTATTAAACGGTGCAGTTTTGTATCATTATTCTGAATGTTTTGGAAAGTGTTTCATAATCTATGCTTGACGTATGATTTTTTTTCTTTCTTGTTTTCTATTGAAAACTAATAGATTTTTTAGAATGTAATAGGGTAAAGTACCCATATTTCGTCCCCCCAGTCAGTTTTAGGCCCTAAATGTCATAATTTTCAGTGAAAACCTACCGAATTTCGTTTTTAGATAGTCTAACTACCCACGCACATAGAAACATAGGCAAATATCGTACAAAAAAAAATTTACCAATGCGAAAAAAATTTTCAAAAGTATCTAAAAAATGCAAAAGAAAAAAATGGTCCCAATTTCGTCCCCCTAAAAAATCCAATACGCCGAGGCTTAACTTATAACTAAATCAAAATTTATTTCCAAATGAGTAAGTCATTTAATTTACATTAAAGTAAGGCACAAAGAAATGTACTAATTATCAGTGGAAGAATAACATAACTAAACATTAGCCATCCAAACATGAGGAAAAAATTGAAAACATTGTCATGAAGAAGCATTCCTAATATCGTCCCCGGGACGAAAATAAGAATTACAAGAGGGACGAAATTGGGACCACGCTACTTCCCAATATGGCGGAGCTTCAGTTCCCGTAAGATGAACTGAGCATCCTAAAACTCACTATATGCTACTGTCAGCATCTTACCGACGTAAAATGCATGCAATGAATAAGAAATAAATACTTACAGTACAGTAAATAACGTTCTACAAACGATGTAATAAGAACTCAGGTCTTCTAAAAATAGGAAATTTGGCGTCTTTAAATTATGTATGCGTCTTGGCGAACGAAACTTTCAATACTGACCCCTTTTACCTTCCGTCCCCGGTGCCTTGCGTTATAAGTTGCGCAATTTCCGTAGAAGTGTAGAAGTTAAGGGGGACGAAATATGGGCACTTAACCCTATATTTTTTAGATTACCCACTAACAACACCAAAAATTATTTTAATAAAAAAAAATATTAATAATGTTTTCAAATAGAGTTTCAAAAAATTTTTTAAATGCAATAATTTTGTATTATCCACTTTCTAGTAGTTTATAGCCGGAGAAATCACCAAAGATCGCTATTAACAGCAGCCTTCTTAATTCTGATAATTTCAGTTATTTAAGCACGTAATAGACAACTTGTCTGTTAAATTTGAGTTTTATGTATATTATTTTGTTATTTTATTTATTAATTAATGGGGTTTTAATTTTGTTATGGAATATTACGCAGAAACAAATGCTAAACTGTTTATATTGTTTTAAGCGCAAACGGGTTATTCTTCCGTAATCAAGCTGTAAGTGATAGATGTAGATTTCTTTTTTAATCATGCTTAAAATTATTTTTAAAATCATACAAAATCAGTAAATGGAGTGCACTTTTCAAACAAATTCTATTTGGAAGAATTTTTTCTTCTTATTAAACAGAATAAAAATTGAAATTGTGCGATGTCTACACTGTAAAAAAAAGTCTGTAAAGTTACAAAAAATTTTCTACGAAATTGGGATTCCTAGAACTTTTTATGTACAACAACAAAAAATTCATGTAACAGGTACACTTTTGCACCGTAAATCAAAAAATATGTAAGGTTACTAAGAATGTTTTAGGAAACTGGGATGCCTAGAACTTTTTATGCAACTGCAACCCGGGTTACAGATAAAATTAGTAAGATTTCTGTAATTTTAGTAGATTATTTTGTAAAGCTACAGATTTCTGTGGCTTTACAAAAAAATAGTTTTGTAGATTCACATCTTTTTTGTACAGTGTACAGATAAAATTTTAGTAAGCATACAGATTTTTGTAACTTTACACCTGTAGAACTACAGATTTTTTTTTTTTTTTTTTTTTTTTTTTTTTTTTTTTTTTTTTTTTTTTTTTTTTTTACAGTGTAGAAAAAAAAAAAAGACGGACTAAAAAACGGAAATACTACTGGCAATCTAGACGCCAGTACTATCGTGTTTACTCGCGTAATAGTCGCACTTTTCTTTGCCAATTTTTCATCGTGAAAGTCAAGGTGCGACTATTATGCGAAGAAGTCTATTACACAATATTGTACACTCTAATGCAAAAACATTACTGGCTTAAAAAAAAACACATTATAATACGATTAGTAACTTACCAAATATTGCCAGATTGTGTGCTGTTTATTGAATACCTTTTTTCTTTTTATGGTAATAGTTTTATAGATATAAAATTTACATATAATCTTTGTGAAAATTTTGACAAAAAATTCTCATAATAAATCACATTCACTGGAGGTATCCGTATCACTATTGTAATGTGAATCAGTGTATGAAGAATCTCCGCCATTCCATAAAATGTCATCTTTGCTTCCGTCCAAAGCATTGGAGGTGCCAGTCTTCTTAAAACTTTTTGAAATTATATTGCTTGTCATTAAAGTCTCATTTGCCTTCTGAAAGTTCCTTCTTCACATGTCGTAACAAGATGTTCTCGGAAGCTACCGAGTACCAGCATGGCTTGTTTTTTGAGCAATGCTCCAGACCTTTTCTTCAAAACATTACGAGCCCAATCTTTCACCATTTTTTCATCCATTCAATTTATGCGAAGAAAATATTTTGACGATGTTTTCTGCTTCAAAATGGGGGTGCGACTTTTACGCGAGGGCGACTATTACGCGAGTAAACACGGTATTTCCGTTTTTTTACGGGAATTTTTACCCATAAATTACAGAAAATTTTCCATTTTCCTGATTAAAAACGGAAATTTTTCTGTAATTTATGGGTAAAAATTCCCGTAAAAAAACGGAAATAGTACTGGCGTCTAGATTGCCAGTAGTATTTTCGTTTTTTAGTCCGTTTTTTTTTTTACAGTGAAGTTATAAAATTTCAATAGAGGCAGACAAAATTTATTTGTCAAGTGTTTCCAGCGTCAATATGACGTAGGAGTAGCTCACTGACATGTTTTTTCTTTGTAATATAGATATAAAGACGAAGCCCGAAAGATATATTCAAATTAATTATTTCTCCATTTTACTCTAAACAAATTACAAAAGAGGAAACATCTTTGCTCAGACCAAGCTGTTTTAAACCTCGGGAGTTAATCAATCTTTGCGGTGTAAATATTATTATGTAATGAAAATATTTTTATCTCATTGCATTATGAATTGCATTTAAAAATATTGTTTAACAGATTCTTCCTATTGCAGTGTATTACAAAGAGGAATAGTAGGGACAAAAATGAAAATGGCTTTTTTTAATTTCTTTTTCGCACCGTTAAAAATTTCGAAATACATGTTATTGTTTAAAAAAATATATGGCAGACAGAATAAAGCAACCGATATCTGAATTATATTTTATTTTTCAAAGTATGAAGATAATAGAAAATTGAATTAGAAGATATTTAACAGCATTTTCACTTAATAAACGGAAAAATTAGCTCTGTTAAACCTATATGATGCATTCGTATTTTTTAAATATGTCCTTAGGAAATTGATATTTTTTAACTTCTCTTTTCTTTGTATTGTTCTTAAAGATTATTTTTTTAAGTTGTTAAAGTATTTATAAAATATATACTTAATTTATAAATTTATGTGTTAAAATTAAGTAAGATTTTAACACTTTAAATAAAATTAGAAATATATTTTATAAATATTTTGGCAGCTAAAGAAAAAGAGACATTCTTCAAGAAGAATACATAGAAAAAGAATAATAAAAAAAGACATTAAAATATTAATTTCTGGGGGAGATATTTTAAAAAGACGCCCATAAGTTTACCATTGGCGAATGATATTTGAGATCTCACTGATTGACACCCTTAATAGACTATAACAAGGTAAGCGTTTGATAAAAACGATAATTTGTTTTAAAATATACAATTTTATATGGTAAATACATTTGTCATTTTTTTTTTAAAGTTCAAGTTATTTCACCAAAAATCCGATTTTCTTTTCTAATAAGCCGAAGCTTTGCAATCTACAGTAAAAGTCTTTTTTTTTTCTTTAAATAACCTTTCCACGAAGACTCGACAACACAGTCAAATCTCAATTAAATGCAGTCGAACCCGGTTAAGACGCATTTCAAGGAAGTAGACAAAAGTCGCGTATTAGGCGGGATCGCGTATTAAATGTGATTTGAATAATGTCCAAGCAACTGGGCTTATTTACATATCTAATCGTCTTCATAGCTTTCATTTATATGTTTACGGTCCAAAATTGTATTTTTTTACGTATATTTCGATTAAACTTTAATTGTATTCCACATTAACAGATTTCTTCTTTTTATAGGACCGACTGGAATAATAACGGAAAATAAATATGGATTCAAAAATTACTTTATTGTCGTTTAATACGTTACAAAGAAAAATAAAACGACAAAAATAATTTTCCTGCTAGACTCATTTTTTAACAGAAAAAAAAAATTAAATCTTTGAAGCACAACCCAGTTATCAAACACATATTTTGAACTTATGATAATGAATGCCAGTATATTTTGTCCTTAATTTTTAATATAATAAGGAAACACTGAACTTATTAATCTTTGTGTAAAAAGTATTATTAGCACAGTAAAAAGTAAAGAAAAAATGTAAGAATTATAGAATAGTCGTATTTGTTTAATCTTTACGACTTTCATTTTCTTTGCCATATATACGCACCGATATGTAATATAAAACATAATAGTGATATAAAGTGCATTTAAAACATAACTAACAACAGGTATGATCATCTCTAATCATAATAATTTTTATGTCGTATCTGAGTAACCTGAATTCGTCTACATCTCTCTACTAAGTAAAACATACACGAAGCGAGAGACAAAGAATTTTCGAAGGCAGGATCAAAGTAGAATTGCACTTTTGTTTTGTTCAAATATATACCACTATTTCCGATTAGTAATTTTCACCTTAATTAATCTGTTATTAAATAAAGTAAATAATACCATTCGAAAACAGTGATTTTTATCGAAATTAAAAAAATCCGCTAAATTGGCAAAACTGGTGGAGGAATTCGCAACTTCATAATAAATTCGCGTCTTAACCGGGATTTTTTACTCAAAGGACCGAAATTTTTTCGCGTATTAAGCGTAATCGAGTAATAACCATTCCTGTATTAAACGTGATATTTTTGCATTAACCCTATTGGCGATGTTCAAGGGATCGGAAAAATGTGCGTCTTAAGCGGGATCGCGTATTAACAGTGAGCGTCTTAACCGGGTTCGACTGTATCTCCCAAAGTCCTTATTACCCTCTTTAAAATCCCATTTATCGATAGCTATCTACTCTCAACGACACAAAAAATTTCTTTAACATATTTTTTTAATAAATAGTGTCAAATTCAGATAACTAAGTAAGCATTTAATAAAATCTCTCGCGTTTATATCGGTACTTTTAAAAAGCTCAAATCATCGTCTGCCAAAGTGTTTATGAGACTGCTGTTCAAATATTACAAAAAATAAACAAATAAATAAATAAAATAAAAATAAAAATCTACATTTAAAATGTATTTAGTAATTAAAAAAATATTAAAATAATTCTGGTACTGTATAAAAAGTTTATTAAAAAATTTTACTTTTTTATAAGCAGGAGTAATGCAATCTTCTGTTAAACATCCATTTAATTACCATCCACTCCATAAAAACTTGACAATGCAGTCCAACTTCAGCCCAACCTTTATTTTTCCCAAAAGCTCTGTTATCCTCTTCAAAATTCCATTTATCAATAGCTACCTACTTTCAAAGGTACAATTTTTTTCTATTAATTATGTGTAATTGAGTTTTTTCAGGATAACTAAGTAACCTTTTCGTAAATTCCCTACAGGCTAGTTCCACGGGTTTTTGTGGCGTAAGTCACATAGCTAATAACTGCTATGCATGTTGGCCACCGTTATTTTCGAAAAGTTTGCTTCACCTTATTCAATTAATGAGATATTTCCGATAAAATAAGTCACACTTTTCCGTTCTAAAATACTGGTACCCAAAAATCACAGCATGTGACTTACACTGCAACTACTCATGGAACTAACCTACAGAATTTCTATGAATATGTTAAACTATTCCAATTCATCTTTTGTCAATATGTGTGCGAGCCTACAGTGCAAATATTATAAAAAATGTACGATTAACCTTTTTTGTTAAATAGATTTATTAATTTTTAAATATTAAAACAAATCTGGTAAATTTCAAAACATAAAAAAAGAAAAGAGAAGAAACTCTTTTATAAGCAAGAACAATACAATCATCTGATAAACGTCTTTTCTTTTCGTTTTTTTTTTTTTAATTATTATTTTGCAAAAATTTGACAATGCAGTCAAACCTTAATTAGTTTCTCACAAAAAGTCCTAATTTTCCTCTTCAAAATCCCATTTATCAATAGCTACATACTCTTAACGGTAGAGATAATTTCGTTTAAATTTTATTAATTTATTTGTTATTGTTGTTGTTCATTTTGCTCTATAAATTATGTGTAATTGAGTTAGTCTAGAGTAACTAGGTAAAATTATAATAAAATCTCTCCGGCGTTTCTATATGAATATGTTAAAAATAATTCAAATTCGTCTTCTATCAATATTTCTATGAGTCTACAGTACAAATATTACTAAAAATATACGATTAACCTTTTTTGTTAAATAGATTTATTAATTTTAATATATCAAAATAAATCTCTTAATTTTCAAAAGGTATAAAAATAAATAAAAAAAAATAAATTCTAACCAAGAGCAATACAATCTTCACCTTTTTTTTTTCTTTTTCTTTTTATCAACCACTTCACAAAAACTTGATAATGCAGTCAAACCTCAATTAAATTTCTCCCAAAAGAGTCCTATTTATGAATAGATACCTACTCTCAACGGTACAGAATTTTTCTTCTTCAATAAATTACATATAACTGAGTTAGTTCAGAATAACTAGGTAGCCTTTTAATAAAATATCTCCGGTATATCTATGAATATGTTAAAACAATTCAAATTCATCTTCTATCAATATGTCTGGAGTCTACAGGCATATATTACTAAAAATATACCATTAACCTTTTTTGTTACATATGAGTATATTTTTAAATTTTAAAATATTAAAACAAATCAGTTAACTTTCAAAAGTTATTAAAAAAATAATAAATAAATAAAATAAACTTTTTTATGAGCAAGAGCAGTACGACCTTCAGTTAAATGTTGTCTTTTTTTTATCAATCACCCCACAAAAAAATGATAATGCAGTCAAACCTCAACTAAATTTCTCCCGAAAAGTCCCATTTATTAATAGATATCTACTCTCAACGGTACAAAAAATTTCGGTTTTATTTTTCTTGTTGTTGTTTTTGCCTCAATAAATTACATATAACTGAGTTAGTTCAGGATAACTAAGTACCTTTTAATAAAATATCACCGGTGTTTCTATGAATATGTTAAAAACAATTCAAATTCATCTTCTGTTAATATATCTATGAGTCTACAGTACAAATATTACTAAAAATGAACGATTAACCCTTTTTGTTAAATAGATTCATTAATTTTTAAATATTAAAACTGGTAATTTTCTGAACAAATCAAAACTGAAATCAAAGAAAAATAACTATTTTATAAGCAAGAGCTATACAATCTTCGGTTAAATGTCTCTCAATAAATTATGTATAACTGAGTTAGTTCAGAATAACTAAGTAACCTTTTAATAAAATCTCTCCTGTGTTTCCTTGAATATGTTAAAAACAATTCAAATTCATCTTCTGTCAATATGGGTCTATGAGTCTACAGTGCAAAAATTACTAAACATGTACGATTAACCTTTTTTGCTAAATAGATTTATTAATTTTAAAATGTTAAAACAATCCGGTAATTCTTAAAACGTAAGAATAAAATAAAAAAAGCATTTTTATGAGCAAGATCAATGCTATCATCGGTTATTTTTTTACAACCACTCCACAAAAACTTGACATCACAGTCAAATCACAATTAAATTTCTTCCAAAAGCCCTATTTTCCTCTTCAAAATCCCATTTATCAATAGCCTCAACAATACAGAAAAATTTCATTTTTCCCCGCAATAAATTACATTCAACTGAGTTAGTTCAAAATAATTGAGCAATCTTTTAATAAAATCTCTCCTGTATTTCTATGAATATGTAAAAAACAATTCAATTTCATCTTCTGTCAATATGGGTCTGTGAGTATACAGTACAAAAATTACGAAACATGTACGATTAACCTTTTTTGTTAAATAAATTTATTAATTTTAAAATGTTAAAACAAATCCTGTAATTCTTAAAACGTAAGAATAAAATAAAATAAGCATTTTTATGAGCAAGATCAATGCAATCATCGGTTATTTTTTTACAACCACTCCACAAAAACTTGACATCACAGCCAAACTTCAATTAGATTTCTTCCAAAAGCCCTGTTATCCTCTTCAAAATCTCATTTATCAAAAGCTACCTGCTCTCAAGAATACAGAAAATTTTCATTTTTTTTCCCGCGATAAACTGCATGCAACTGAGTTAGTTCAAAATAATTGAGCAATCTTTTAATATAATCTCTCCTGTGTTTCTATGAATATGTAAAAAATAATTCAAATTCATCTTCTGTCAATATGGGTCTGTGAGTCTACAGTGCAAAAAGTACTAAAAATGTACGATTAGCCTTTCTTTGTTAAATAAATTTATTGATTTTAACACTAGAATGGCCATTAGTGGTCATTTTGACCGCTACCATATTAACATATTTCGGTTGAAACCAGAATTGCCATCATAAAATACGTTTAAAAGACACAAAGCAGAAAAACGTTAAATAAAAAAGTTAAACTGTTTTAAATCAAAATTCTAGTGTGAAATATTTTTATAAAACTTGACTCAAATATCCGGCCTTTCTAGTGTTAAAATAGTAAAACAATTCTGGTAAATTTCAAAATGAAAAAAAAATAAATAATAAATATAAAAATAATAAACTTTTTTATAAGCAAGAACAATACAATCTTCGGTTAAACGTCTCATTTTTTTTTCCATCTTTTATAATCAAACACTCCACAAAAACTTGACAACGCAGTCAAAACCTCAATTAAATTTCTCCCAAAAAGCCCTATTATCCTCTTCAAAATCCCATTTATCAATAGCTACCCGCTCTCCACGATACAGACAATCGCTCGCCAACTCTTGGCGACAGTACCTTGTCTTTCTGCCTGTAACCCTGCATTAAGAGCGCGCTAAGAGGGGATTTTAAAGGGAAAACTACTGCTCCATTACCCGTAATGTAAAATTAAAGCGTGTCTAGGGAGAGGCAATTTATTCTTGACTCTGAGCCGGGAAATGCGTTTCACTTATCTACATGTGAGGAACCTTTAAAGACAGGGAAAAGGGTTGATGTGACGTAAATTTGGCTCTGTTTATGATTTTGAGAGTCAGTTATGTGTGCTGGTATGTCAGTTAAGCATCTGTGTTGTTTATGTGAGTAAGGTTGCAACAGATGGTGGCATAAGAGAGGGTTTTAGAGAAAATCATAAATCAGGGCCTCATACAACTAAAACAAGATGTAGACACTAAATGTACACTAATATTGTCACCATTTTGTGTCTTGGTATTTCAAAACAACAGTTCGAACTAGAATCCTGCACAAATAGGTTGTACAAGTGCCCTCTAGATAAGCGAGAAAGCCTTGACACGCATCACGAAAACGTCACACAAAGCGGGCAAAACAAACACTGTAAAAATAAAAATAAAAAAAACGGACTAAAAAGCGGAGATTCTACTGGCGTCAGTAGTACACTGTAAAAAAAACGGACTAAAAAACGGAAATACTACTGGCAATCTAGACGCCAATACTATCTCCGTTTTTTTTTACGGGAATTTTTACCCATAAATTACAGAAAAATTTCCGTTTTTCAATCTAGACGCCAGTACTATTTCCGTTTGTTTACGGGAATTTTTACCCATAAATTACAGAAAAATTTCCGTTTTTCTGATTAAAAACGGAAATTTTTCTGTAATTTATGGGTAAAAATTCCCGTAAGAAAACGGAAATAGTACTGGCGTCTAGATTGCCAGTAGTATTTTCGTTTTTTAGTCCTTTTTTTAACAGTGTATTTCTGTATTTTAACGGAAATTTTCTCTCATATATTAAAAAAAACGGAAATTTTTCTGTAAATTATGGGTAAAAATTTCTGTAAAAATACGGATTTCTGGAATTTATGGGGGAAATTTTCCGTTAAAATACGGAAATAGTACTGGCGTCTCGATTGCCAGTAGAATCTCCGTTTTTTAGTCCGTTTTTTTTTTTTTTTTTTTTTTTTTTTTTTTTTTTTTTACAGTGAAGAAGAAAATTTGAACAACTTGTATGTTTCGTTTTCTTTGACTCGTGGAATTATTAATAATTATTAGAAAATAAGAACAAATAATTCCAGGACCCAATGAAATCGAAACGCGCAAGTTGTTCGGATTTTTACTTTCTTCTACCTTTACAAGAAGGAAGTATTGGATTCGTGAAAATTTTCGGTTTTCGACGGATTTACACATTTTAAGGTTCAGAGATAAAAAAAAAAAAAAACATGGTTTTACGAAATGTTTGTCTGTGAGTCTGTCTGTATGTGACACAAATTTAGTGGGCGCTCTATCTCAAGAACTAAGGCACGAAATTTAATAAAAATTTATATTCAGTTATTCCCTCATATAAATTGGTGCTGATTAGTTTTTGGTGTAAATCGATCAACAGGTGGCGCTGCTATGCAGCATTTTTCACGATTTCCGCAATAGCTCAATCTCCAGAACTAATGCACAGATTTTCATCAAACTTCAGATTCAGTTAGTCCTTGACATGAATTGACGTTTATACATTTCGGTGTAAATCGCTCAAGAGGTGGCGCAGTTATGCTGCATTTTTTGCAATTTTCGCGATAGCTCTATCTCAATAACTAATGCTTGGATTTTCAACAAATTTAAGATTCAGATATACCTTGATATGAATTAGTGCTGTTTATGTTTTGGTGCAAATCGCTCAACAGGTGGCGCTGGTATGCTGCATTTTTCAGAATTTCTACTATAGCTCTATCTCAAGAACTAATGCACGAATTTTCATTAAACTTCAGATTCAGGTATACCTTGATACCAATCAGTGCTGTTTATGGGATTTATATAGAAGAAAGTTTCGTGATGGCCAAAACATACTAGTTTTTGTTGTTGTTGTTTTGCCTGCTTTGTGTGACGTTTTCGTAACACGTGTCAAGACTTCCTCAAATATCTAGGGGTCATTGGTTGTACCCGGTTCTAACTCGAAATTTGCATTTGAAGTCAAACCGAGATCTGGCCCGAGCGTGACGGAAGATTTTCGTGGAAATTTTACCCGACTTGAACTCCACAAAATAATTTCCATCCTCACACAATATGACCCAAACCCCACACATGTTAACCTGAAAGCTGAAACCGAAAACAAAATAATGTCATAATTTAATGCACTTATGGAAAAATAGTCTTCAATTATATAATCAACACATCCATAAGTTACAATCGCTAACATTATTATTATCTTTTATGCTATATATATATCTATATATATAAAAGAAAGTCTGAATTTTGTATTAATCAACGCGCAGCCCAAACTACTGAACCGAAAATTTTGAAAGTTGGGGTAAAAATACTTCTTATGACATCGAGTGCCGCTAAGAAAGGATTTTCCAAAATTCCACCCCTAAGGGGGGTAAAAAAGAGAACGAACTTTAAAAAAATTCCTTAAAAATCTGATTTTATAGTTATTTTGCAACTGATAACATATTTTGGTGTATTTTTGTATGCTGAATCGAATGGTACTAATCAAATTCTTTTAAGCCCAATAGTTCGCGAGATATTTCATATTTTTCTAATTTGGCACTATCTTTGGCGCCAAAACCTGAATTTTTCAAGTGATAATTTCTAAAAACTCATTCGTTTCATTCTGTTACTACAGCAAGGGAAAAAATTCAAATTGAATCATTTTTTAACCAATCCTTTTGGATAAATAAAAATAGCTTTGTCAATTAGAAAAAAAATTCAAACACCTCAAAAACTAAAACTAAATTAAAAAAAAACAAACTGTGGTACTTTTTCGTTCTAATTTTCGTCGCGATACCACGCCAAAATGTATGGTATCGCACCATTTATTTCAACCCTAATCCTGCAAACGATTTTCATTGCAAACCGTGCCACACATTAACATTTGCTAATTATTGAACGTGAATATTTTTATGCAGGAATTTTTACTGATGGAATTTATTTTATTCCATCATAATCTCGCAAAACTTTTTAATGTGTTATTTTTTGAATAGAAAATATTTATTACTGATAATGATATAGATTTTACCATTTCGCAGTTATCTGATGATGAGGAAGATACAATAAAATTATTTCAGAAGTTAGGAATTGTACATAGAAAAATATTTTGTCAAAAGACCATGAATGTCTTCACTGAAAGAATGAAATGTTTACTGCAATGTGAGACATACGTGTTACGTACGCCATGCTTCAGTAGCAAAAGACATTTACAATTTCAAGACTGCAGTTTAAATCGACTAAATTTTATTACTTGCAAAATATTTATTTATTCTTATATTTTAAATATTTGTTTTGGTACCCGTCGACCACTTTCGCCAAATTATATAAATCGCCAAACCACTCGCCAAATTACACAAATTGACATAATTTTTATTTTATATAACGAAAGAACAAATAAATTAGTATAACATTAATAAAAATACATTTAAAACGTCGAAATAAAAATAACTTGATGACGTAAATGCGCGTAACTTGCTTAAAGTCAAGTGAATGTGACATTTACGATCAAGTATTATTGGCATTTAATCTTATAGTTTGGCAATAGATTTTTGGTCGACGGGATAACCAAGTAGTAACATTATTTTTATTGATTAAAAAAAAATGATAGGTCAAAGTCTGTAATTTTCAAATACTATATTTTTTAAATGCTTATTTTTTTTTTCAAATGTATCATTTCATTTTTGTGCCAACTATTACGCTTGGTGACAATGGTGTTGGCATAACAGGGAAATACCAAAACAGTTACTGATTTTATTTCAAATGTAAAGAAAAAAGGTTTAATGAGCAATAAATATTGTAAATATGACTATAACTCAGATTCTACTGAACAGAATTTTGTAGAACTTGCACTGTTAAATAGTAAATTTGGTTTATAAATGGTTTAATGTAAAAACCATCATTCTAAGCTGCTACGGGAGTTCTAAAATTGGGTGAACTCGATTATGAAAGATTTCAAGTCAACTAATTAAATGCACAGTAAGTTAGATAATATTTCAGGGATTTTTTCACTATTTATCATGTGTTGTTTAGTTACGGAGCTATGCGGAAAAAGTTCTCAGTGGTACAGTAAAGAAAATTGGAAGATATACGCTGCAGAGTTAGGGTATACTAGAGAGTATATATGCTATAATTAAGGAAGTTGAGTTGAGTTCCTTAAAAAAATCAGAAGTGATGCAGTATATACCTACCCCTACCTCCCAGAGAGTTCTATAATCAGGTTAACGCGATTATGAAAGCTATATTTAACTATCTCAATATATATATAGTATAATGCAAAGAGAAATTTCATTCCGGCCGCTTATATCTTGAGTGCTGCTGAATAGATTTTGACGGGACTTACAATGTTAGTTAGATAATTTTTCAGAAAAGATGTTAGTATAAAACATAACGGTCTACGTTGCTTAGTTAAATAATTATGTGGAAAGTTCTAAATCAGATGAACCCAATTTTGAAAGATTTGCTTTTTTTAAAGGTTCCACTGAATGAATTTTTATGGGATTTAAACTGTTAATTGGATCATTTTTAGGGAAGGTTTCGGTATATTTTCCAGTTTAAAAGATTCTGCTAAGTAGATTTCGATGCAACTTTATCGGTTAGTTAATATTTCAGTGAATGTTTTAGTATAAAGCACATATCATTTGCTGTTGCTTGGTTGTTAGGTTGCTTGATTGTAGAATTATAGATGAAAGTTCTAGAATCAAGCGAACCCAATTATTATGAACGATCAGCCTTTTCAATAAGTCCAATTAACAGATTCTGATGAGACTAGCATTGATAATTTTTCATGAACGCTTTTAGTATATTACATATTGTTCTATTGTTCTTTACCGAATTCTACATTAACAGATCAACTAAAGAAATTGATCCTTAACAGTCTAAATTTTGTATGACTCAATAAAAGATATAATAGCGTAATAACATTTATATTGCTTTCAGCAATTCGGTTGGATACACCAGGTAAATGTCCATATTGCTTTAAAACGCATGATCAAATTCACAGATATATTTTGTTTCATTCAAGATTTCTTTAGAAAAACCGACCAGCGTAGCGGGCGAAGGCGGCTAGTATATATATATATATATATATAACCATTAAATAAACATTACTAACCACCAACAAAAACTGAAATTATGAATAAAATGACACTAGCAAATACAGTTCCCCCCAACACATTTTTCATAGATTCCAAAAACATAGCAAAGGACAGCAGAAATTGAATAACAGAAATGAATATATATATATACGAGATGTTATGTATAAAGTATAGTCCCTTGTACTATCTTACGAGTATTAAAAGGGAAGAAAAAAGGAAAATATGGATACCGATAAAAATAATTGAAAAGCTTATATATTGAATTACTTTATCAAGGGTACAGAAATAATATATAAGCAAAGCAGTCGTTTTCTGTAGAGAAAAAAAAGCTAAAAGCTGAAATATATATGTGTTATGAATATTAGCTAATTTATAAATTTAATTTTAGTAACTGGAAATCGATGACGATTTGTTACATATAATGGTTATATATATATATAACCATTAAAAACCATTACAAATTACCAACAAAAATTGTGAATATTTATAATGAAAATCAAATTTCAAAGTAATTTCTTAAAAGGCGTAAGGCCAACATAGTTAAAACGATTCCATGCCGGTACTCGAACCCGGGCCATCAGTATAGCGCACTCACGTTCTACCGTCTAAACCACATGGAACGATACCCATCCTGGAAAATTTCTCACTAATTTCTTGGCAAGGCTACAAACGCAGCACAAGATGGAATATTTATCGTGAGCCACCGACTGGGGTGAACACGAAACTTAATTAAATCCAACATCGATAGAAACTACATGGAAATTATTCCAGACAGAAAGATTCGCCTTGCATAGAATATATCAAATTTCACAATTTGAAATTTTATTTTCATTTGAAATATTGTACGCAAGGCGAATGTTTCTGCCTGGAATAATTTCCATGTATTAAAAATTGTGAAATTAGAAATAAAAAGAAATTCATTCATTGACAATAAAACTGTTCCCCCGTAACATATTTAATGTAGATTTTAAAAACATAGTGAAAAAGAAAGGATAAAATGAATAATAGAAATTTCAAATAAAATGTGTGGTTTCATCTTCGTATTAGCCATAAAAAAGCTAAGGAATACAAATTTGGGACTACCACACCCACTAAATAGAGAAATAAATATTGGAAAAACAAATAAGTTTAAAATAAAACATGATTAAAAAGGATTGAGAAATAAAAAACACATTTCCAATTTGAAAACCTTTCCTAACCAAGAATGAGGCAGCAATAAAAACAAGTATAAGAGATTACTTGCATATGTTGCCACCAAGGAGTAATAATGTACAGTATAGCCATGTACATACCTCAATATACACTACATCTACACTACACCACATCTACATTCTACACTACATCTTTTTACATACGTCGATACCTGTATCTCTCTGGCTTCTGAACACACTCTGCACACTGTTCTGTCCACTGTTCTGTACACGTATCTGGCTGCCGCAATCAGTATTATACTTCATCGGCGCAACGTTACAATAAGATCAGCTGATTCTTATCTCCCAATCATAATCGCTCTTTAGACGGGTTTTTATTATTTCCGGTCGGATTAATTTGGAAGTGATTAAGTTTCCTGACGCCAAACATTGTTCTAGAACTTTCCATATCTCTGACTCCAGACGCACAAGGTGTAAACAAAAATTAGTCTCTGCCGTCGAAATTGCATCTAAAAATAGCTTTTCTCCCGTCCAGACGATAAAGAAAATGAATTTAATTGTCGCGGAAAATTTTTAAGCATTGAAATATTCTAGTTGACACCCGGATAATTTTTAATAAAAGAATGAATTTAAATAAATAGGTTTCTTAGACAGGATAAATTATGAGTTATAGTATTTTAGCAATTAAATAAAGAATTTAGGGGAATTTGATATACCGGGATTTAATAGCGAATTTAATAGGAATTTAAATAATAAAAGGTTTTATTGAAGAAATATAAATAGTAAGAGCCATTTTTAGATTTACGCAATTTGGAATAAATATTATTAGATGGATTACGATCTTATGAAGATTAATAGACTAGGGTTTTAACTTAATAAGCTGATATAATATATGGAATATTACTAAAAAGGGAAATTTATGTGGAATCATTTTAACCTTGGCGAAAATTTTTTAATTTTGTAATATTATCCCCCTCCCCCCCTCCCAATATTATATATATATATTATGTGAGAATTATATGTTGTGAAAAAAACAAATCAACTAAATTTTTGCCATATAAAAATCTTTGAAGCATTTACTATATAGCAGTATGCATTACATTTACTACATATAGGATAGTTTGACTGCTACAATAGCTGTATCTTGAATTGTTGATTTTTTTTTAATTCTTTATAGTGAATCTATAAACATAATCTGAAATTTATCAATAAAATTTTTCAAATTCCGTACTATTTCCTTCATATTTCTAATTTTTTACAACCTGAATCAATTAACAATTTTTTTACTCTTAAGGGGTCTCAGAACTCTTAAAGCCTCAAAATTTTCGAAATTTTTATTTTTTAGATGTTAAACCCCTATCTTTTCTGAACATTTTCATATAATTGTTTCCTTGAAATTCCCATTAGATTAGTAGGTACTTATGGTTTTTAAAATTATGCTCGCTCAATAGCTAAAGCGGCGTTTCCGAAACTTTGAAATCATTTTTCTCCGAATGACTTTTTTCGGCATAACGCGCAGGATATCTCAAAAAGTTCTCAATATTTTCCCATGAAATTTTCAAAACATATGCTTCATGTTAGTTTGTATAAATTGAATAGATAATTTCATTTTTATTGTTCAAAAAAATATTTTTTTAGGTGATTATACTGTTGAAATTTTCAAAATTTTGTATTAGTGTATACAACTTTGTATTAAAAATATAAAAATGCTTTAAATACAAATTTATTTAGGTTCGGAATAATTGTTACATTCTGAAGTATAATTAGGCACAAAAAAAAGTCATTCTAAGTACTCAATAATTGCTATAAGGGATAAACATAAATTCTAAAATGGCATAATACCTTTATTTATTTACATTTCGACATGCTTCATTGCATCAAACGGCAACATTCTCAAGAAAATAAAATAATAAAAATATTTTCGTAAAAATTCAAATTGAAAAATTAGTACACAAAACTAAAATCATGTGAACACAAGCATAATGAAATTAAGTGCAATATATTAAGAAGTTGGAAATTGCTCTTCAAACGTGGCAAATGATCGTACTATATGTTCGTACTATAACTCGTTTATAAATATTTTTTGCACCACATATTGTACTGAATGTATATTTTGGTGCACTTCATAAGTGCATATCAATTTAATTCTGTTCGAAAGGCTGTAAAATCATTAAAATGCGCTTGCAATATTTTTATCCCATTGCCGTAATGTAACGGAAACTTTTGACTGTCCCTGTAATTAAGCTGTACATCCGATTTTCATAAAATTTGAAAGGACTCGACAAAATTTTGCAACAATTGTATATTTAAAATTTCAGACCATTTGGTTGAGTAATTTTTTCTCTGTTATATGCGGACAGACAGTCGGATTGAACGACGACTATAGGTGCTAGGTATTTGTATTACGAACGCACCTAAAAATGGAAATTTGTGAACGTAATTATTTTATATTATTGTTTCATTATTCGGAATAGCATTTCTTTCCAAATTTTATTTTAATTAATTAATTCCAAATTGCCGTCTGATGCAATGAAGCATGTCGAAATGTAAATAAATAAAGGTATTTTGCCTTTTTAGAATTTATGTTTATCACTTATAGAAATTATTGAGTATTTTGATGTTTTGAAGTGATTTTTATATATAGTAAAGCGAGGAGAGTTCGCGCGGTACGAGAGATTGCGCACAAAGAGATTCGACGGGAAGGAGTAGAGTGCGCGCCCAGCGACTCCTGATAGTTGTACAGCAGCATTAGAGCAGTGTCTACATGAATGGGCATATTTATTGTTCCAAGCATCTTGGATAAAGCAGTGCTATTTCGGTATTTTTTCCAAAGTAAGTGCTTGAATTTTCATAACTGTTCGTCAGAATTCTTATAGAGCGTCAATAATACAAAATATTTTGAACTTAAACAATTTCTTATAACTACTAACCTGGACTAAGTATGCGAACACCAGAAATTCATTTTAGAAGTGGCCGTATTTAAATAAAAGACCGCGCAATCTCACCTACCAAAATAGTTGGAGTTTGCGCATCTGCTACTTGGGAGAGATGGCGCATTTCCCCATAAATTTAAGTGCTAGGAGAGATAACACAGCTTATTGATAAATTTGTATGAATTGCAAATTGCGTGTAAAACATATGAATGAATCAATTTTGAAATAATTTCGGAAAAACACATAATTATCAAAACTAAATTTGGCAATAAATTAATTTGCAAAAAAAATACTTTTGCAGATAAAAATTTTATTAATAAATTAATAATACAGATGTTGTTAAATAAATTTTATGTAATTATTTTTGTTAATAAATTAATAATATATTTGTTAATAATTTAATTAAATATATATATTTAATTTATGAGCAATTAATTTGCTAATAAATTAATTTTGTTAACTAAAATAAATTTTTTAATACAATGTTTTGGAAAAGCTTTCACCCATTCCAAGTAGTGTAATGCCATCGAAATCAAAAGGAAACAGAGTGCAACTAATGTTACTGATCCACAAAATATATATGAAAAAAGATTTAAGAAGGATGTCGCTACAAAAAAAAAAAAAAAAAAAAAAAAAAAAAAGCCGAAAATAAGGTGTTTTTACAAAAAGTGGGATAAAAAAGTCCTTCCGGCCAGTGCCGGGAGGAAGAGGTAGCTTTCATAATCCTTATTTTAAAAAAGCCAACTTATATCATGCAAACACACGAAGCTCAATTTAGTGGAAACCGAATATAGGAGATTCAATACTAATTTTTATCAATATAATGAATGAGAATCGCGAAATTAGTCAGCTTTATCCAAGCTGCTTTTCTTTAAAGTAACTTATATTTGGCTGCCAAATTCGGCAATTTCTTAAAGTGCCTGTCATTTTAAGACTACATGGTGGATGAGGCTAAGCAGTGAACTTGGTCGAGACCTTAGTAATTGCTGTGCACACTCTCACTCACATCGGAATCGGTTAATATATAGGAGTGCTGTCGCATGCAAAAAATCAGATTTTTCAAAATGTTCCCCACAATAGAAATTGAAACTGCTATATCTGAGCCATTTTTTAAGGTAAAGACAAACAAAAAATGCTCCTGAATCCTTATATCAAGATCAAATACTTAAGAAAGAAACCTTTTTCAATTTCTAATTTTTTTGCACCTCACTTTAAATATATATTTTTTTTTTATTTAATGGCCGCCATTTTGAAACAAGATGGCTGATGAATCTGGCCAGCGAACTTGGTCGAGGTGTTAATGTATACTATCCACATGCCTTCTTACATCGAAATAGGCGAATACGTGTGTTATCGCGTGACAAATACAAGATCGTTTCAAAATGTTAGCCATGCCAGAAATTCAAAGTGCTATAAATCAACCATTTTTTAAGATATCAACAAAAGAACAAATTTTCAGAAACAAAAACTGCTCCGGAATCTTTGTATCAAGGCCAAACACATAAAAAAAATCTTTTTCATTTTCCAATTATTTAATACCTCCTTTTGAATTTTAAATTTAATTTTTTTTAAATGGCAACCCTTTTGAAACAAGATGGCGAATGAAGCTGGCCAACGAACTCGGTCGAGACATTGGTATGTACTATGTACAGACCAAGTTACATCCAAATAGGTTCATAAATACGCCTGTTATCGTGTGACAAAAATCAGGTCGTTTTAAAATGTCAGCCACAAGAGAAATTCAAAATGCTATTACTCAGCCATTTTTTTTTAGATATAGACGAAAGAAAAACTGTTTCGGAATGTTTGTATTAAGGTCAAACACATACAAAAAAAAATCTTTTTCATTTTCCAATTTTTTGATATCTCATTTAAATTTTTTTATTTTTTTATTTTTTTAAATGGCCGCCATTTTGAAACAAGATGGCGGATGAAGCTGGCCAACAAACTCGGTCGAGATATTTGTATGTACTATGTACACACCAAGGTACATCCAAGTCGGTTCATAAATACGCCTGTTATTACGTGAGAAAAATCAGGACGTTTCAAAATGTCAGCCACGCTAGAAATTCAAAATGCTATAACTCAGCCATTTCTTAAGATATAGACGAAACAAAAACTGCTCCCGAATCTTTTTATCAATGTCAAACACATAAGAAGAAAATATTTTTTCAATTTTCAATTTTTGGTACCACATTTCAAATTTAAATTTTTCTTAAAAATTTAAACGGCCGCCATTTGTATACAAGATGGCGGGTGTAGCTGGCCAACGAACCCGGTCGAGACATTGGTATGTACTATGTATAAACGAAGTTACATCCAAATAGGTTCATAAATACGCCTGTTATCGCGTGACAAAAATCAGGTCGTTTTAAAATGTCAGCCACAAGAGAAATTCAAAATGCTATTACTCAGCCATTTTTTTTTAGATATAGACGAAAGAAAAACTGTTTCGGAATGTTTGTATTAAGGTCAAACACATACAAAAAAAAAATCTTTTTCATTTTCCAATTTTTTGGTATCTCATTTAATTTTTTTTATTTTTTTATTTTTTTAAATGGCCGCCATTTTGAAACAAGATGGCGGATGAAGCTGGCCAACAAACTCGGTCGAGAAATTGGTATGTACTATGTACACACCGAATTACATCCAAATCGGTTCATAAATACGCCTTTTATCGCGTGACAAAATTCAGGACGTTTCAAAATGTCAGCCACGCTAGAAATTCAAAATGCTATAACTCAGCCATTTTTTAAGATATAGACGAAACAAAAACTGCTCCGAAATCTTTGTATAAAGGTCAAATACATAAGAAAAAAATATTTTTCCATTTTCAATTTTTTGGTACCACATTTCAAATTTTATTTTTTTTTTAATTTAAATTGCCGCCATTTTGAAACAAAATGGCGGATGAAGCTGGCCGACGAACTCGGTCGAGAGATTGGTATGTACTATGTACACACCGAATTACATCCAAATCGGTTCATAAATACGCCTTTTATCGCGTGACAAAATTCAGGACGTTTCAAAATGTCAGCCACGCTAGAAATTCAAAATGCTATAACTCAGCCATTTTTTAAGATATAGACGAAACAAAAACTGCTCCGGAATCTTTGTATAAAGGTCAAATACATAAGAAAAAAATATTTTTCCATTTTTAATTTTTTGGTACCACATTCCAAGTTTTAAATTTTTTTTTAAAATTTTAAATGGCCGCCATTTTGAAACGAAACGGCGGATGAAGCTGGCCAACGAACTCGGTCGAGACATTGGTATGTACTATGTACACACCGAATTACATCGAAATCGGTTCATAATTACGGGAGTTACAGTGTGACATATGTCATATATATATATATAGATAGATAGATAGATAGATAGATAGATAGATATATATATATATGTATATATATATATATATATATATATATATATATATATATATATATATATATATCAATTTTGAACGGAGGGTGGTTTCGGGGTCTGGGGGTCATGATCGATGAAAATATACCAAAATTTTTTGAAATCGCTTTCCTCCGAACGGCTGCAATAGGTAGCTTTTTTGTAAAGAAAGCTACCTAAAACTCAAGGGGGAAAAAACGAAGGTCAATGAGGATGAGTGCACTGAGTATCAGGAACTGTACTAGGAGACAATTTCGACAACTGACTGGATTCAATGTATTGCTTGTTGCAGGTGATTGCACGAAAGATGCAAGTTTTACAATAATAAGTGCATCGATTGTGGACGACGACAACTTCGGTTAGCAAACAAAATACAATGAAACTGTGGAAATCGAAATTAAGTAATTTTCAAG
This sequence comes from Maratus speciosus, assembly GCA_963932465.1. NCBI lineage: Eukaryota > Metazoa > Arthropoda > Arachnida > Araneae > Salticidae > Maratus > Maratus speciosus. Next base: position 181,543,740 of record OZ010798.1, read on the forward strand.
TTAAACATGTTATCTACTAGGTGAATGTTTTTTTGTAATCTTAGTAAGGCTTGCTTTTTCTGATATTTTAATCTTTTTAAATTAAAAATTTTAACTGTTGTTAAAATTATTTCTTTTATTTATTATTTAAACATTTGGTTGAAATATTCACTCCTAATATAAAAATATTTACTCACAAAATGTCAATTAAGTGTAATTATTATTGTTAACAATTTAATTGTAGTTATTATTAATAACAATCTCTTCTACCTATGTGCGCAATCTCTCCTACCCATGTGCGCGTTCTCTCCTACCCTGTAAGGAGAGATTGCGTAAAATAGTGTTCTTAGTTTTATTACTGCTGTTCTATTAATTTACAGTATAACAACAAAATAACAATGGAAATGCATAAAAAACAAATGAAGTCAAAATTATTCATGCATAGTTTAGCAAAATATTAATATTTAAATTTTTTATTATTATTCTTTTGAAAGGGGCGCAGACTCTCCTCGCTTTACCATATAGTTCATGTCATTCTAGATACATATCATTGCTAGTTGCATATCATATTATATATAGTTCATATGATTCTAGTTCCAAATTTATTTTGTAATCCTGCGCGTAAGCTGTTATACCAATTTTCTGCTTGACAAATATCTGACAGTTTGGAGCCGCCTAAAAATACTAATTCTGTATCTTGCAATTTTTTAAATACATGAAATGAAATAACATACTTATATCCTTCATCCCAATAAAAATTGTGTTTTTATATTATAGGGCGACTCCGGGAGAGTCACCACATACGGGATAGATGCCGCACCCATTGTATTTCTTATAATTATCGATAGATGGTCGTCAAACGCACAGTATAGGTGCGCAATGAGATTATTTTAACCAGTGTATAGCGTGAATCCCATTTCGATGTTTACTTGTAGAAGTACAATCCTTAATTTGACGTAAGTGCATGATTTCACTGTCCAAACTTTTAAACACGTTATGTTTAAATACTTTTCATACACTAATTGCTAAATGCATGCACGATTTCGAAGTCAAAACTAAGTGTAGCGTTTGTATAGAGTACTATGTGTATGGTTACGCCATTCCCCTTAGCGATGGCAGGTAACTGTGATGGCCGACGTCTGCACCATGCAAAATGGGATACATGCTGCACTACTATTCCGGTATACATGCCGCAGTTTCTGCTGTACGGGATGATTAAGTGTTATTAACTTTTCCCTTTCTTTTTGCACAGACTAACCATGTTAGGCATGTTATCAAGTTTACTAAAACCGAAGGAGAAAAAGGGGAAAATAAAAAGTAAGAAGGGCAAGAAAGATGCAATTCAAAATGATAATAATGAAAAATTGGATTACGCGTAACGCAGACGTTCTTTGCAAGAAATGTTTAGAAAACTGCTCCTAAAATGAGGAAGTGTAATTGGCTTCGTTGCATCATGTGTTTAAATGTAGTTACATAAAGACTGTACTTTTTCGACACTTTTTCTGTAGATTGTAGTCGAAAAACAGGTCTCTTAACCCATAGGTGCATATAAACACCTTCATAAAGAGCTTACAAAATTTGTTTCTGGCACCAGTATAAAAGAAAAGTAATATTTGTGTTATTTAATTAGAGCCTTTTCATGATTATTTAAGTAAAGGTAACTTCGTTTAAAAAAGTGGTACCAACCGAATAAAATTTAGGTAAAAGCCACCGGCCCCGAAAGGGTTAACAAATAAATTATGTAAACACAATTTTACTTTTTCCCCCTTTATAATACATTGATGTTACGTTGTAATTGAAATAACAATTAAAATTTAATGTAAAAAAATAAGTCGATAATTTTAATAGTGAAAGTAGGCAACAATTATTAATTTGAATCTACTAATAGGTTTCATTGTACTCATTTAGTTGCATTTTGTTATTACATCGTTAATTATAGTCCAGATATGAATTTTTTTTAATATTTTTATTTATAATTTCATTCTGTTCTTATTACAAGCGCGGCATAACTACCTCACAAGTGCGGCGTCTCAGCCTGAATGTAAGGGTAACGCGCCGCAGTGTAATGTTTTAGAAAAAAATTGTTAAAAAATATTAATAATTTGTTTTGAAAATTTTTGTCGCAGTACACGCGTTGTATATTTAACATTAAATAGCACAGCATGTTTTTTTTTTTTTTTTTTTTTTTTTTTTTTTTTTTAATGTCCACCATGGGATTTTATACACAAATTCAAAAAAAATGTGCGGCATAAATCCCGGAATTACCCTATACATTTTAAGATATTAAATGTTGAAAATGGTCTCTTTTTTCTTTTTTTCCAATTTTAAGAGTCCTGAGACCCTTAAAAATAGAAGTCGTATATACAATATGTGATAATAAATTTGCTGAAAAAAATATTCTGAATAAAATTTAAAAAAATCAGAAACAAAACTTTCGAAAACGCAACGTCAGTTAGCGTAGTTAATGAGTTAACCGTAGATTAAAATAAGTGATCAAATCTGAAACTCTATGCAAAGGAATATAGAGAGACGATAAGAGATTCCTGTCTTATTTTATTACCCAGGAATAGTAAACGGACGTTATAAGAGATATTGCGGAAAATACGTACAAAAGAAAAGTTTTTCAAAGTTTAAAACTGTCTGTCCACTTATTTTTTTATGAATTAGCATTTTATTAGTCTAAAACTGAGGACTGAGGTATCAATTATATCTAAAAATTTTAATCCATTTTACGCTAAAATATTTTATTGGGAAAAATTCTTCAATTATTGTGAGTAGTTTAAAGATAAGTTGATTTTCAAAGACCAAAATTATATACAAAAATAATAACTATTTAATTGGATAGCTCATAATAAGTTAAAGATAAATTAGCTTGTATTTTAGCTTATTCCTTAATTTTTTTCATATATATTTAAAGTGGTGGTGTGGGGGGGGGGGGCGTTATAAAACATAATATAAATTAGCATCTTATTAGTCAAAAACGTGAGGCACCAATCATTTCTAAAATTTTAACCCATTTTAACCTAAAAAAATGTACTGTATTTTTTTTTAAAATTATTATAAGCCATTTAAAAAGAAGTTGTTTTTCAAGGACCAAAACTGCACCTAAAAACTATGTCAACTTTTTAATTGGACAGCTAATAACACTAGTCGGCAAAAAAAACTAAAATTTTTTCTCCCTGTAATCTAAATATGTAAAGTATACATATCTAATATTCCTAATTCTAGATATGCTACACAAATAGCTCCAACGCGTACCATTTTTCCGAGAAACAGTTTATAATAATGGCAAATAGTGAAGGATTATTACATTAATTTGCAACGCTAGATGAAATTGAAATCATGAAAAAAGTGCTTTCAGTGTCTTAGATATCAAATAATATAGCATGAAAATATAGCATGAAAATTTGGTTTGTTGATACTTGTATCTTGTATTTTTCTTTTTGTGCCCCCCCCCCCCGCCCTTTCGTGTTCGAATTTACTATTTGCTATCCACCAATGTATTTTCATTCTATTTCATGAAGTTGTAACTCGGGTAATCATATTTATGCATTTATTTACTGGTAATTTACATATTATCACCTACATTTTATGGTTTACAAAATTTTCACTTAAGTTTTAGCAAGATATAAAATACCTTAATTTTAAAAGCAAACCCTCCTACCAAAAGAATGCTGCGTGATACAGTAATTTCGTTACCATATTTTTATTTAGCAGAGTGAAATCTATAAGAATCAGCTATTATTTTTACAGAGAGGATTTTGGTGCCGACCAGTGTAATAAGCTAAAGGTAAAACTATAAATATAAGTTGATGTTCAAAGTCCAAAATTTTGTATAAAAATTATGACAACTTTTTTATTGCATAGCTAATAAATAAGTTAAAGATAAAAACTATATTTTAGCGTATTCCTTACATTTTTTCCATATATATTTAAAGTGGAGGGGGGAGTATTGTCCGTTATAAAACAGAACATAAATTAACATCTTATTATTCAAAAACAGAGGTATCATATCTAAAATTTTAACCCATGTTACGCTAAAAAAAAAAAAAAAAAAAAAAAAAAATATTGTAAAAATTTTTTGAATTATTATGGAGCCATTTAAAAAGTAGCTGATTTTCAAAGACTAAAGTTTTATATAAAAACAATGTTAACTTTGTAATTGGATAGCTAATAATAAGTTTAAGCTAAAACTATATTTTAGAATATTCTTATATTTTTTAAATATATGAGGGCGTGAGTTTCAAAAATCGCCTTATCCAGAAAACCAAAATTTTACTGTGGTATAAATACAGGATAAAACTAGGGTTTTTTTTTTTTTAACCATTTGGAAAAATGGTTATTGTTCTCGTCAGGGTAGGAAATCAAAAGCATACCTGAAGGTTTTTATTGGTTTAATCTGCATTTTATTCGTTTTGTGATTGGTCTTACAGTAATATGTATTTCCCTTTACTTTCAACAGAGATGGACAACGAAGTGTTGCCACTACGACAAAAAAGTAAAAAAAAACTACAAAAAAAAATTAATAACTCAGACACAAATTGAGATACAGCTTTCAAACAAATTGCATTTAAAAGTACATTTTTTTTTCTCTATCCGACAGTGTAAAAAGTAATATTGTCGGATGTTTAGAAGTTTAAGAATGAAATTTCATTTAAAATTGGTAGTCAGATTTCTTGGAAATCTGACGATGGAAAAGCCTTTTCCCGAACAGCCAATGAAATGCTTGGATAATATGCAAGTTTCAGGTGGATAATGATTAATGAAAATGAAAGAAAATGAATAACAATTTCTACCAAAGAGTTAATTTTAATTCGTAAAATTTTCACGTGCAAAAGAAAAATGGAATAAGCCAATTAAAAATTTAAAAAAAAGATAAATAGGACAGGAATGAATACATATAAATATTTCACACCAAATACGAGTTGCAAGCAATTTTTGTCGCTTGGAATTTTTACGTGTAATAACACTATTAATGTTTAATTCAAGGCGTGCGTAATGTATGATCAACTCCGTGCGATTTTTTATGTCTTAAACTTTAGTCTTTGAAAAAAGCCTCTTCCAAATGGTCGTTGTAATTTGTTAAATTTATTTTTCTTTTCTTTTCATTTTTTTTTTCAGATTTTTGTGTTTTTTTGGCGCAGGTTTATCAATAGAATAGATTGATAGAAAAAAAAAACAAGATTTTCTTTTTAAGTTTTAGATAACGCGTGTTTTGATACTCACGTCCTCATATATTTAAAGTAGTCAAATTTAGTACAATTTCAATATGCAGACGACCTCCTATGCAAAATGTAAGTATAACATTAATTAGTAGTTATTATTACTAATCTATTGGCACCTTCACATGTGTACACGACCATCTGCGGCAGAAATAATAGGGGGTGATCTCTTATTTTTTCTAAGGCTGTACAGTCAACCAAAAAAAAAAAAAGAGAGAGAGAGAGAGAGAGAGAACACGTTATTCTAACACCCATTAAAGAAGAATTTAACGTTAGGAGTTCCAAATTTTAAACCTTCATATTTCCAAAACCACTTGACCAAATGACCTTCCGTTTTTATCACTTAAGTAATCGATAAGCACTTCCGTAGTCGGTTACAGTCAATATAGAAAGTTAAAAGTTCAATACGAGAAAATAACCATAACTAAACACTTGTTAAAAGTACACTGGTGTCCATAAATTAAGGGACAGACACAAAATTCTAATTACCGAACACATAATTTAATTGAGAGTGGTAAAAAAAAATTTATAAAAACGGCAAGTGTAGCAAATAGCAACCTTAATAGCATAGAAAGTCAGTGTGGCGTTACTGAGACGTCATAAATGGGCACAAATGCCACAGTCCTTAAAGTGAACCACAATGTGAAATCTTTTATTCGTCTCATTGTTGCGTTCAAGCTACTGCTATTGATGTCATCATCATTGTTACTTTGTGACGAGTCACCAGATGCCGTTACAATGAAATTAACTGAGGAGTCTCACGTGACCGTCATTTAGAGACTTCCCTGTGAAGTCACGCGATAGTTGCTTTGTGGCGATTTCCCATCTAAGGTCACAATGAACTCAGCTGGTGACTTGTCACAAAGTAAGGATCATGATCACTTCAGAGTAGAGTCAATAAATAACGATTACTCGGAAGTCGTCGGTAACTTAATTGTGAAGTCATTCGATAACTCGTCACAATGAAGCGGTCACGGTAATTTCGAATTGGTGTATAAAGGGGCAGTACACATCATAAACACCAGGTGATTTCATTGTAACGGCAATGGTTAATATGTCACAAAGTAACAGCCAAAATAACTTCACAGTGAAGTCACCAAATGACAGTCACTTGTAAGTAATAATGAAACGAATACAAAATATCAAATTTGGTCCACTGTAGTGATTGTGACCAATTGTGACGTCATAGTGACATAAAAACGACTGATTGAGATATTAGGGAAGTACCTATTTGCTGCAGATGTCGTTTATATCTGTTTCTTTTGACCAGTCACAGTTAAATTTTAACGAAAATTAACATTTTCTGTTTATCCTTTAATTTATCGATAAGCATTTATTTACAACTTGTGAAAATAATCTACATGTGATACAAAATTATTACTCAAATTTTAGAATTATTCTCTGAAAAAGACTTAATACTGCATCGAAATAACATGCAGATTGACATCTAATTCGACACTTTCTAAAATATCTCATCGATCTGCATATTAAAAACGATTACAAAAATATTTATTTGCATTTACAGAACTAGTATGTTGTGACCATCACAAAACTTTCTTCTATATAAATCACGTCAAAAAATCATTTAAATAGTACAAGAAATTGCATCAATTTAGCATCAATTCATATCAGAGTATATCTGAATTTGAAGTTTGATGAAAATTCGTGCATTAGTTCTTGAGATAGAACTATAGCGGAAATTCTGAAAAATGTAGCATAACAGTGCCACCTGTTTGATTTACACCAAAACATAAACAGCACTAACTGATATCAAAGTATACCTGAATCTGAAGTTTGATGAAAATTCGCGCATTAGTTATTGAGATAGAGCTATGATGGAAATTCTGAAAAATGTAGCATAGCAGCGCCAAGTGTTGAGCGTTTTACACCAAAACTAAACAACACTAATTCATATCCATGTATACCTGAATCTGAAGTTTGTTGAAAATCCAAGGATTAGTTCTTGAGATAAAGCTATTCGGAAATTACAAAAAATGCAGCATAGCAGCGCCACCTGTTGAGCGATTTACACCAAAATGTATAAAACGTCAATTCCTGTCAAGGACTAACTGAATCTGAAGTTTGATGAAAATCCGCGCATCAGTTCTGGAGATTGATCTATTGTGGAAATCGTAAAAAATGCTACATAGCAGCGCCACCTGCTGGGCGCTTTACACCAAAAACTAGTCAGCGCCAATTTATATCAAAGATTAGCTCAATAGAAATTTTTATTAAATTCCGTGCATTGGTTCTTGAGATAGAGCGCCCACAAAATTTGTGTCACATACATACAGACAGACAGACTCACAGACAGACATTTTGTAAAAACATGTTTTTCGGAATCTCTGACCCCTAAAATGTGTAAATCCGTTGAAAAACGAAAGTCGAAAATTTTCACGAACCAATACTTTCTCCTTGTAAAGGTGGAAGAAAGTAAAAAGTTGCAATATTGCAGTGATAAAACATGGCGAACGGAAACCTAATTTGACATTTTCTAAAATCTTAAATTCATACTTATAGTCTCATTTACCTGCATATTAGATTTTATAAGAATTTATTTCAAACAGAATAAACAAGAGCTTAAAAATATGATTCGCGTGTCTTTAAAACTGAACGGATAAATGTCATTTATAGTCATTTAAACTGCTCAAACGTCACTGCTACAATACTTCACTCAGCTTTAGGGATGTTTCATAGCAACAAAATAAATCTAGCGTTATTTATTGAGAAAGGCAAGGGAAAATCATACAGACCATTTTGCAGAAAACGTCATTCCACATATGAGTGTAAGCACGTTAAATCTAAATCCAAAGAAGCGGTGATGCATCATTCGAGTAATATTGCACGTTTTAATACTGTACATAGAGTCATAACAATGTGTTATATTAAATTTATCTGCAATTTCCGACAATTTTGTCACACATTTGGAGTCTTTCTCGACATACACTGCAACATTTAGCAATATCCTAATAACACTTGGCGTCATCTATCTATATTATTGGCGATATAAAATGGATTCAATATGTTCTAAAACTTGAAGAAACTTAGCTGTGAAATTATACCGTATTTAAAAGCGTATTTTGCGCGTTTTTTCTTTTCTTTTTCTTTTTTTTATGCTCCAAAAGTTGGGGTTGCGTAAACGCGAATTTTTTTTCTTCTTCTTCTTCCTTTTTTTTTTTTTTTTTTTTTTTTTTTTTTTGTTGTTGTTTGTTGTTTGTTTTTTGTTTCGTTTCAGAAATTTTGTTTTAAAAGTAGGGGTACAAAACTTTTGCAAATCTTTTTTTTTTCGAGGGGGGGGGGAGTGGGTAGGGGAATAAAAAATTTCAGATGTGAAGGGGAATAACGATTTCTAATCGTAAGTGTTTAAAACTATAGACATCTTTTATATTTCAATATAAAACATGTCTATAGTTTTAAAGTAAGTAAGCTCATCTTAATGTCAAAATTTGTGAATGCATATGACTACTTCAATTATAATGAAAAATATCTTTTTTTTTTTTTGTAAAATTTGGTAGCATCAAAAATATTCAAATTCTTACGATAGATCGTTGACACCCTTTTAAGAGAAAAAATATACATGGCATGAAAGGTATTACAAAAGTACTAGTTCCAAAATCAAAATGGAAAATCATTAATCATTTTGTAAAACACTAATTAATTAATTAATTGATGAAAAATTAAACTATATTTACACAGTACAATACAGTATCAATACTTGACTATTAACAATAGAAAAATCGTATGAAATGACTTTTTTATGTGAAATAAAGAATTTTTAATATCGTTCTAGCAGACAGGTGTATTTTTCACCAAAAAAGTTAAATTATATATAGTTCACAAAAATAATTTAAACTATTTGTAATCAATTGTCAAATGCTTTTTTGTTTTTTCTTTGTTTTCTCGTGCACAAAATTTACAATAATGTTTTAAATCTTAGATAACCTTTGAATTATCCATAACATTTTCACCTCATTGATAGAAAGAATATTTATTGACCTTTAGCATTAGAAAAATTTTTATTTTTTGTTATGCGATTTGATACAAATGGAGCTTTTGTGAATAGTTGCAGACCTTTTTCAACCAACAATAATGCTTCACACTTCTTTTAAAAAATGCACTTTATCGACATATTTGAAGTTTATTTCAAAATCTCTTCGATGTTTGATTAAAAATCATTTAATTTCACCGCTTGAAATTGTCCAAAATCATCCGTCTGGCAGATTTTTCTTACGATAACTAATGCATGATAATCTATCAAAATAAAGAAAAAACATTCCCATGAGTAACGGTGACGTCATATTGATGCTGACAACACCTGACCAATAAATTTCGCTTTTATTCCAATTTAATTTCTAACTAAGCATCGCACAATTTTAATTTTTACACCGTCGAATAGGTATAAAAAAAATATTTCAAATGTAGTTCGTTTGAAAACTGTATCTGAATTTAGGATTTTTTACGATTTTTAAAATAATTTTCAAGTATGATTTTGGTTTAAATCTATCTCTATCACGTGTAGCCCGACGGTGACAACGGAAAAAACAACTTGTTTTCTCACAAATTTTTTAACTTCTGTTTGCAATTCTTAGACCGTCGAATAAAAAAAGAAAAAGATATTTTTGTAATGCACTTTGTTTGAAAACAGTACTTCAGTTTACAAATTTTTTATAATTTTAAAAATATTTTTCAAGCATAATTTTCTTTTTATATATCTAAGGACGCGCAATTTGATTACGAAAGATTATCCCTTTTCCACTTAAAACAATTTAAATAATACAGCATTTGTATGTTCCCATGTAATATTCCGTAACTAAATTGCCAAACGAAATTAAAACTTCACAAATAAAGAGATAAATAAATACAACGCGAATTTAACATCCACTTAATCGAACTTACGCGCTTAAACACTGAAGCAATTAAAATAAAAAAAGGATGCTATAAAACCGAATTTTTTCTGGATTAACCGCTGGCATGCGGCTAATACAAAAGTATGCAAAATGCTTTTTGGTGTAGTTGGCAGGCAATCTAGGAAAATATACACTAAATGTAAAAGATTCATTCGAGTTTTCGATTAAAATTTATTTTCATCTACATTCTGTATACCGGGATCTATATCGGGCATCTTTAAACCAGGTAGCTCTAAAGCCGTAGCTAATAGAAGGACCACCATTGTTTGATCCTCCGCCAAATTTCTGTTAGAATAGTTTCAAAAATCAAAATTCTGTATCAGTGTCTCTTTATTGTTAGATTCTGCCAAAACGTTTCAAAATGAAATATATCAGGCATCTTTAACCCGAGTAACCCCAAGACTGTTGCCAATAAGGGGACAATCAGTGTTTGATCCCCCTCCGAAATTTCTGTAAGAATGACCATAAATGTCAAATGTGCCATTATCAGTCAAGATGGTTAAGTTTCAAAAATCAAAATTCTGGATCAATGTCTCTTTATTGTTAGATTCTGCCAATACGTTGGAAAAATTAAATATGTCAAGCATCTTTAACCGGAGTAGTCTCAAGACTGTATCCAATAAGGGGATAACCAGTTTTTGATCCCCCTCCGAAATTTCTGTCAGAATGACATTATTAGTCAAGATGGTTAAATTTCAAAAAACAAAATTCTGTATCAGTGTCTCTTTATTGTTAGATTCTACCAATACGTTGCAAAAATGAAATATTGCAGGCATCTTTAATACGAGTAGTTCCAAGACTGTAGCCAAAAGGGGGACAACCAGTGTTTGATCCTCCTCCGAAATTTCTGGCAGAATGACCATAAATGTGCCATTATCAGTCAAGATGGTTCATATCAGTCAAGGTTATCATATCATAATGTTATGATATCAGTCAAGGTTAAATTTCAAAAATCAAAATTCTGGATCAGTGTCTCTTTATTGTTAGATTCTGCAAATGAAACAGACGTTTCAAAAATGAAATAGATCAGGCATCTTTAACCCGGGTAGGTCCAAGGCTGTAGCCAATAGCGGAACCACCAGTGTTTGATCTTCCTCCGAAATTTCTGTCAGAATGACCATAAATGTACCATTATCAGTCAAGATTGTTAAGTTTCAAAAACCAAAATTTTGAACTAGTGTCTCTTTATTGTTAAATTCCGTTGCAAAAATGAATGCAATTATAAGGAAACCTTCAAAATTCCTCCGATTTTAGAAATGGTGCTTTGTAAAAGCAGAATATCAATGCTGTCAAATAAAATGACTACAACATTCTGATATAGATTATAAATTTTGTTTAACAGAAATTTTTGAAGAATATAGTTCGATTGGTATCTTAAATATCCACAAACTTAACTATTCTGACATAGCTCGTGGAGAAGACATTTTTCCAAATATAACATTTCAAAATATATGCAAAATTCCATTCCAAAAACATGCGCAAAGCTCCATTCCAAAAGCATGTCCAAAGCTCCAGTCCAAAAGCATGTCCAAAACTCCATTCCAAAAACATGTGCAAAGCTTTTTTCTAAAAGCATGTCCAAAACTCCATTTCAAAAACATGTGCAAAACTTCATTCCAAAACCATGTGAAAACTTCATTTTAAAAAACATGTGCAAAACTTTTTTCTGGCATCATTTGCAAAACTTCATTCTGAAAACATGTACAAAACTTCATTCGGAAAAAAATAATTTGTTTACTAGCAGCACCAATGAAGCAGCATCAACACAAAGGAGATTATAAATTTATTTGGAATAAAGAAGACTCAAACATTAAATTTTGTTTTGTAATTATATTATTCTTTTGAACTCATAATAAAACACAATCAATCTTTTAAAGCTCCCTTTTGTTAAATTAATAAAAAAAAAAATGGATTTAAAATAAGGTTATAAGAATTAAGTTTATGCTCACAAATCCCCTTCGAAATATTTTTCTGGCTACAGCCTTGACTAGTCAAGGTCAGATTGCCATTTTTTTTAATATGAAAATTTCGTCAATTTCCCTCATTTTCATCGTACGTCTGCCTCACAATAATATTTCACAACTCTCAAGAAAAATTCTTGACTGACACATTTGACGTTTATTTCAGAATCTTTTCGACATTTGCACAAAAAACCATTAAACTTCATCTTTCAAAATTCTCAAAAATCAACCATTTATGAGATCTTTCTTGCACAAATAATCGTTCCGGTACTAATGGGCGATAAAAACCATCCGTTCCACCCCCTGCTGGATAAGCCGGCAAAAGGAAAGTTCGATTGTCCCGGCTGCTACGATAGCAAACGAATTCAGTGAGTTTTTAATGAGATGAGGATGTGTTTGATAGATACGATAAAATATTGAATGTGATATTATATCATTACTAAGCCTAATCTGAATTTTAAGAGGAAAAACTAGACGATTCTGAAAGAAGCAGTGGCGGTTTAAATTATTATTAATATTATTTTGCGCATTTGAGTTTAGTTATCATCAGCGGATAGTGTTATAAAGTGGTTTTTGCAATTAAAATTTATTTATTTTCTTTTAATTCTCTTTTTGTATTTTCAGAATTCCTATCCGTTAGATTATAGTTTGTATTTCAATTACTTACCATTTAAAAATGTTTGACTTGTTTGATATGAAAATTTATTATTAGAAGATGGCGATATGAAGAGATTTAGATCATTTGGGATTTCTTTTATTTACTTTAAATTCCTTTTATGGATTTTCGGAATTTATATTTCCTCAGATTATTAGTTATATTTAGACTGTTCTTTGTCTGATATGATGATTCATTATTAGAGGACAGCGATATAAAAAATATTTAGTCCATTGAAATTTATTTTATTTACTTTAAATTACTTATATGCATTGTTAGAATTTATTTATACCCTCAAATTATAATTTATATTTAGATATTTCTTCCATTTCAAAATTTTTGGATTGTCTGATATGATGATACATCATTAGAGAATGACGATATAAAGATATTTAGGCCATTGTAATTTATGCATTTTTAGAATTTATTTTTCCTCAGCCTATTTAGACTACTATATTTAGAATATTTTCCATTTCAAAACTTTTGGATTTGTTTGATATGATTCATACGTCGATATAAAAAGATTTAGCCCATTGGAATTTATTTTATTTACTTTAAATTCATTTTATGCATTGTTAGAATTTATTTATCCTCAGATTATTACTAATATTTAGATTTTTTTCCATTTCAAAATTTTTGGATTATTTGATAGGAGGATTCATCGTTTAATTGCACGTCTAATTAAACTGCTTAATTTCCACCTTTATTTTACTTCAACTATCATAACTTATCAAAACTTAGTTCCTAATCATATCTATAGACAATCCCTTCATGTTTCACATTCATGACATCTCTTTAGAAAGGTTTAGACTGAATAACTTAACTCTTTCGAGACGGCATCACTTACACAAATGTTATTCGAGTGGCACAGCTTTTTTGAAACATTTCCCTGTAGTTGTAAAATGCCAAAAAAATTTTCTAATTAAACAAGTCAAATATTACATTTATTTATTAACCCTCTCGCTGCGTAATTGTTTTATCAAAATAGCTTCAAAAATTGGGTATTTAACCCCTTCGCGATGAGCGACTTTTAAGAATTTTTATTCTCTTGCCACCGGTTTTTCAAAACAAAAATTTTTGTCTAATTTAATCGGGAAAATGCTCCGATTAAATAAGCCAAAATTTACAATAAAAAAACAACTGGTGGGAATAATCAAGGAGTGTTAATTAGACGGAAAAAATGCATCCCCGAGGAAATTTCAGGTTGCGCAAATTTTGCTACTTTTATGTTGCCCGAGGAAATCTCGGGTTGCGAAGCAAGAGGGTTAATGGTGCCAAAAACAAATTCCACATGCATCTTTTCACGATGCATATATGCATCACCCATCCTGAAAGGGTTAATGGGCGTTCTCACAAACTTCTGACTTTCGGAAATAAAAATCTGGTGAAATTAAACTTGCTAAAATATCATTTTTATCTGATAGACGAATGTCTTAATGATTCAAAAAAAAAAAAAAATGGTCAGCAGCGAAACATTTTTTGTTTAACTGAGGTTTAAGTTAAACTTGCAAGTTTAATTTTCCTTACCATTTTACCACTCTTTCTATTTTCTTCTATATTTTTACTTATAATGAATTTGCATAGCGCCCACAGGACATTCAAATAAGAAATAATAGCAATGTAGTATTTTTAGTACACAATTTTGGTATAACATTGTCTTAAAAGGGTGATAAAGAAGGGACGGAAGGGAAAAAAGGGGGATGGTATAGGAAAAAAGGGACGGTAATGGGAAAAAAGGGATGCTATAGGAAAAAAGGGACGGTAATGGGAAAAAAAGGGATGGTAAGGATGGGACGGTCAGGAAAATTACCACTATTTTTAGGCAAATCATGTTAAGACTAAGTAATAGCCACAATGTTCATTGATTTTTAGAAACATTAGATTAAATTTATTACATTAGATTAAATTTAAAAAAAAATTAATTTACCCCGAAAAGGGCAGGAATAAACTTTGGGGACGGTAAGACTACCAATAAAGCCACGATTCTTGAAATTGATATTTAAATACTGCAGTAAATTTCCTGTCAAATAATGTTAGAAATTCTTTCTCTAGCATACTTCTGCATGAGAAAAATCTTGAAAAAAATTCTGTGGCTGCATCTGAAGTGATTCTCTGTATAAGTTTAGCAAGAGGGATAGTAAGGAATATAAAACATAGGGACAGGGTTCAAAAAATAATATCAACCTTAAAAATGTGTGCAGGTTAATTTTTTGCTACATATATTTATATAAAACAATTGTCCCAGTTTTGGAAAAAAAATACATCGAATTACTTTTAATTAAACAATTTTATACAGACAACCATATTCCAAACTTAAAAATCAGCATCAGGGACACGGGATGGTATAGGAGTTTTCCTGGTATTTGGGCCCTCAACATCGTCCAAAACTTATTTATCTCGTTAATATTGTTATGCAATCATGCAATGGGATGTTCCCCAGTATATGAAATAAAAAAAAAACACAAGAATATGCACTAAAATAAAAATTATTATTCAGGGACTTAAAAGTCAAAAGATTGTGAGAATGCCCCTTAAATTAATTAAGGTTTAAAAATATCCCTTCAGTATAATAATTGATGTTAACGTTATTGAGTCTTTTTTCACACTCGCTATAAAATTATTCTATTTCTTCAGTTCTTGCTCAACGAATAAATAATAACTTAAAACCTACTATTATTTTACAGTAACTATCATAACTTAACAAAAGTTAATTCCTAATAGCATCTATACACTTCGAAACCGTTCACATTTATCCTAACTTCCCTATATATGAAACACAGTAGCTGATCATTCCCCGCCAAATCGTATGCAAGATGTTTTTTGAAGTTGAGTTTTTTTTAAGCACAGTCGCTATCAGACTTTTTCTCCAGTTCTTGCTAAGCGAATAAATAATAGGTTAAGGTTCAGTTGGAAGTAAAATTTTTGAAAAAAGTCGTTTTTTTATTCTTTTGTTTTGAGTCCTTTATTTTCCCTCTTTTGAATGGTATATTAATTTTGTTTGTATGACAACAAGAAGTTAAAGAAATTTAAGTAATTCAGTTTGTTAACATCATACATAAACAGTACATGCGTAAACTTTAAACTGAATTTTCTCAAAATGTTGCTTTCTGAACTTCGATGTACCCTTTTATAGAAACTACTTCACATTATTATTTGCAATCTTGACAGAATATTTCTCGCATATCTTTGTTCAATCTGAAGTGAACTTTTGTTGCAAACGTTTGTACAAAATTTTTATAAAAAAGATTTTCCTTAGAAAAATGCAAGTTTTTTGTTATTTAAAAGGGGTTTTTATTACTTATTTAAAAAAAAAATAACTAAAGTATATCTGTTTATAAAGTTGACTTCACTTTATTAGGAATTATTCATATTATGTATATAAAAAATTTCAAGTGAATATATTTGGTAGTTTTTGAGAAAAGGTACATTAATTTAACATGGTAGGTATAGGGACTTCCAACTGCCCTTTAAACCACTACTATTTCACTTAAACTATCACAACTTAACCCTTAAATGCCGGATGTTGCTTTTCGGTAACATACCCAATTTGGGCTTCTAAATTACTATTAGAATAATATTGAAGCTATAATGCCTATTGTTGCCAATAAAAACATTCTGAAAATATTATTAAATAGATTTTCCACATGTAGATGGCAACACTTCTGCTGTTTAAGAATAAAGATAGATTTATTTTTTCAATTGTTGCTACATGGTTTTTTTTTCTGTTTTGTTTTGTTTGGAAGCTTGTGAAATACCCTATTTTGCTCTGCAGTGAGCAAGTAAAATTTATTTCTTATTATAGTTCCTAAAATTCTTGTGTATTTAACATTATAGAATTTTATCAAGGAAAATTATTTTTTCAATTAAAGACCAGTATTGCCGATTAGTAACAAACTGCTTTTTAGCCGTAAACCATACTTAAAGCAAAATATGATTTTTTTAAGTATTTTTCCCATGATTTATTTAAAAAATGAAAGCCGAAAACCCTTATTACAATGATTTTTGAAAAATCAGGCATTTAAGCGTTAGCAAAAGGGGAATTCCTAATGGCATCTGTACACTTCGATTCCGTTCCACATTTATCCCATCTCACTCGATATGAAGCACAGTAGCTGATTATTGCCGTCCCATCGTATGCAAAACATCATTATTGAGTTTTTTTGAAGCACAATCACTATAAGGCTATTCTATTTTTTCAGTTCTTACTCAGGGAATAAGTAAGTTAAAGCCCACTACTATTTCACTTAAACTATCGAAACTTAACAAAACTGAATTCCTAATAGCATCTGCACACTTCGAAACCGTTTCACATTTATCCCCTCTCCTCTATATGAAACACAGTAGCTGATTATCCCCCGTCCCATCGTATGCAAAATATTGAAATGGGGGAGTTTAATAACCCATTTCCGTCAAAGGGATGTTTATACAGGTATGTCTAAGGGTAAGAATTATGGGAACGCAGTGATTTACTGTGTTTACATAAATGCGCTGAATGCAGCGCCACGAGAGCCAATCCTTTTTTAAAAGTACCAAAAGTGGCAATTTTAGTTACTTATAAATTACAAAAAGAGGTTAATGGGAGTTAACTGGAAGCAGGAGTATCACGTTTTGGTGATAAATTTCAAGACTCTGGCATAAAAGAAGGGATAGCTTCAAATAAAAGTTATAAATATTAATGAAATATATTTTAGCAAAGTTTGTTCGCTATGTTCGAGATAGATAGTCAGATATCCAATAAATTAGAATAAAATATGGGTTATGATGTTGTTGGTGACATAAGAGAAAGGTGTTTTAAAGAATTTTTTACCTCTGAAAATCAGACCTACAGTTTTGCACTGTGGTTTCTGTACAGTTTTGTACTGTAGTTTTGTACTACAGTATGTTTATACAGGTATCTCTAAAGGAAATAATTATGAGAATGCAGTGACTTACCTAGACCTTAGATAAGACCTACAGTTTTGTACTACAGTTTCCGTATAGTTTTGTACTGTAGTTTTGTACTATAATATGTTTATATAGTATCTCTAAATGGAAGTATTATGAGAACGCAGTGATTTACCTAGACCTTAGATAAGGCCTACAGTTTTGCACTGTGGTTTCTGTACAGTTTTGTACTGTAGTTTTGTACTACAGTATGTTTATACAGGTATCTCTAAAGGAAACAATTATGAGAACGCAGTGACTTACCTAGACCTTAGATAAGACCTACAGTTTTGTACTATAGTTTCCGTACAGTTTTGTACTGTAGTTTTGTACTACATTATGTTTATATAGGTATCTCTAAATTGAAGAATTATGGGAACGCAGTGATTTACCTAGACTTTAAATAAGGCATACAGTTTTGTACTGTAGTTTCTGTACAGTTTTGCACTGTGGTTTCTGTACAGTTTTGTACTACAGTACGTATATAGAGGTATATCTAAAGGAAAGAATTATGGGAACGCAATAATTTACCTAGTTCTAGACCTTAGATAAGACCTACGGTTTTGTACTGTAGTTTCTGTACAGTCTTGTACTACAGTATGTTTATATAGGTATCTCTAAATGAAAGAATTATAGGAACGCAGTGATTTACTGTGTTTGCATAAATGCGCTGGATGCAGCGCCATGAAAGCCAATACTTTTTTAAAGTGTTCAAAGTAGCAATTTTAGTTACTTATAAATTACAAAAAGAGGTTAATGGGAATTAACTTGGAGCAGGAGTTTCACGTTTTGGTTATAAATTCCAAAACCCTGGCATAAAAGAAGGGACCAGCTTCAAATAAAGGTTATAAATGTTGATGAAATATTTTTAGTAAAGTTTGTTCGCTCTGTTAGAATTAGTTAGATATCCAATAAATTAGAATAAAATATAGGTTATGAAGTTATTGGTGACGTAAGTGAAAGATATTTTTAAGAGTGTTTGCACAACCCTTTGAATAGTAGACCTAGGCGGTGACAGAAAAATGACCGCGTTCATTGGCGGAATTTTTTCAACACTCGTGTAGTCCCTTGAATTTGAATACCAGTAATTTTTTAAAGTATTCTCCGCCTTACTTACCTGAGATTAAATAAGGCAAAGAGCATTTTTAGAAAATACTAGTATTCAAATGCAAGGGACTGTATTAAACCTGGAAAAAAATCCGCCAGTAACAGCCGCTATTTATATTAGTCGTAATTTCTAGCAACTTTTTTTATTCTGATTATTTCAATGCTTTTACCTCTTTTCTGATAAATTTCCCCTATATTTCTAATATATCTTCACTCCACTCTTTAATGTTCCAGTCTCAGCTGTTTTACAATATTCTCTCGAGAAATATACAATTAAAATTTTACTAATGTTCAGTTACCAATAAGAAATTGTTTTTATCTCTTTTCTGAGAAATATCTCACATACTGCTATTTTATCTTCATTTCTCTCTTTGTTATTCCAGTCTCAGACATTTTACAATACTCTCTCAGGAAATATACAACTAAAAAATTTACTAATGTTCATTTACTAATAAGAAATTGCTTTTATCTCTTTTCTGAGAAATATCACACATACTGCTAATTTATCTTCACTTCTTTCCTTGTTATTCCAGTCTCAGACGTTTTACAATACTCTCTCAGGAAATATACAACTAAAAAAATGACTAATGCTCATTTACCAATAAGAAATTATTTTTAGCACTTTTCTGAGAAATTTCCGGCATTTTTCTAATATATCTTCACAATATCCTTTATTATCCCAGCCTCAGTGGTTTTACAATACTCTCTCAGGAAATACAACGAAACAAATTAAAAATGAACAAATTACTAATGTTCATTTACCAATAAGAAGATGTTTTAAACGCTTTTCTGAGAAATTTACTGCGTTTTTATCGATTTTTTTTCCTTTATGGTGCATTCCATCCTTTATTATACCAGTCTCAGTGGTTTTAGAATACTCTCTCAGGAAATATACAACTAAGCAAATTACTAATGTTCATTTACCAATAAGAAGTTGTTTTAACTCTTTTCTGAGAAATTTACTGCGTTTTTATCGATTTTTTTCTCTTTATGATGCATTTTTATATTTCTAATATATCTTCATTTCTACTATATCTTCTGATATATCTTCATCCCACTCTTTGTTATTCCGGTCCCATCCTTTTTACAATACTCTCTCGGCATATATGCAACAAAAAAAATTACTGATGTTCCTTTACCAATACTAAATTGTGTTTAGTTATTTTCTGAAAAATTTGCTATGTTTTTATCGATTTTTTTTTCCAATATGGTGCATTATTATATTTCTAATATATCTTCACTTCTAATATATCTTCACCCCACTCTTTGTTACTCCGGTCCCATCCTTTTTACAATACCCTCTTGGCAAATATGCAACTAAAAAAATTATTAATGTTCATTTACCGATACTAAATTGTGTTTAGTTATTTTCTCAGAAAATTACTGGGTTTTTATCGATTTTTTTTTCCTTTATGGTACATTTTTAAATTTTTATAAGCAAGGTGCAGACTTTATCAAGAAGCCTGGCATGCTAAATTATTATTCGTCATTATGAGAATAATATTCGAATGATGACGATCATTAAATTTACGAATTAATTTCATTAAAAAAATCGTAATTTATATTTATGTTTCTTCAAATAATTACAAGTGGAATCTGGAAAGTTTTGCGTGCTTCGTTTTTTTTTTTTGTTGTTGTTGTTTTTTTTGTTTTTTTTTAAATTAAAAAAGATTTCTCGCAAAATTTTGAAGCATATATTAAGATATTCTAAATTTTGTAATTAATCGGAGCAGAAAGATTTTAAAGGACGAAAAAATTTATTTATTTTTATTATTATTACTTATATATAATGTTTTAAGTTTTAAGAATATCGTACGTTATTATTATTATACTAGCCACCCTTGGCGACCAGTTTGGTTTTCCTTAAATGTATGCTAAGCATTGTATATCATGTTACTTTTATTCATAATTTAATTTACTTGCTCAATCCTTCCCTAAATAGCAATATTCTGATAGAGAAATCAAGAACTCTGTATTTTTATGTTAGCCGGGCGCAGGCTATAAATCGCCAAACATTGTTCGCATCGCATTTTTTTTTTTTTTTTTTTTTTTTTTTTTTTTTTTTTTTTTGTATTTTATTAATTTTTTTTTTTAAAGTTCTTTCATTCATTTTATTTAAAATACATAACTTAAATTTAAAAACTGAAACATTTAAAATCCGCGACTTTCACTTATTTATTTAAAAAAAAAAAAGAAAAGAAAAGAAAAATAATAAATAATACCATAAAACATTTAATTTGAACATCAAACCATTGATTTAATTTACCACACAAAAAATAAAAAATGCCAAACTGGCGAGTTAAAAAATGCTATTGGCGAGATTTGCGCCCGGCTAACATAAAAGTACCGAGAATTCTTGGTACTTTTATCGATCATGGCAACTTTTATGTAGTTCTATTCAAAAAAATAATTTTGATTTTTTAATCAGAATGGAAACTGCTTTGCATATGAAAGCGAAGGGGTCAACCCGTAATTATTTATGACAGTCAAATGACTTGGATAATAGAGATGGAATGATGGCTATGAAACAATGTTTGGAAACTTATCACCTGTGCCTGGCTAACATTAAAGTACCAAAATGGCCGTCTGGCATATAAAAAGCGAAATGGTCAGCCCGGAACTGTTGATGACAGCCACATGACTTTAGGCTATTATTATAGAGATTGAAATGTATTAGTAGTAATTGTAGTAGTAGTAATAGTAGTAGTAGTAGTAGTAGTAGTAGTAAACCGTAATAATTTAAAATACTTAAGCTGGTCTGATAGGAAAATTCCTTACGTCGTCGTACGAACCGTAAACGTTGAGCCGCGCAGACTTAGCGATATCTGCGAACGTAAAACTTTAAAATCAAATATCTGGTAACACTGTTTTTCAGCAGTTTTGTGACGATAACTCTTTAAAGAGTTAGCGTATTTACGTATTTCTTTTAAAAAAAAATAAGAAGAAGAAGAAGAAAATAAAATTATTTTTAAACAATACCTGAAAAACAAACTTTTTTTAAGCTATAACAAAAAATATGATTATTTTTGTGAATTTGGACCTTTTTAATTATTATTTTTTAATTTTTTACAAATTTTTGTTTTAGTTTTTGTTTTTAGATATAATTCAGGGTTTTTTTTTTCTTTTTCCAGGTATTTGCAGAGACAACGTAATAAGCAGTACAAAAAAGAAATGGAGATTCAAAAATATGGAACTTGGATTTCAAAATCCTGGAAAAACTAGTTTTGCAAGATTTTGTCTTACACTATTAAAACTTTTGTTTTGTTTTGTTTGTTTTTTTTACAGTTTAACCAATATTTTTCTATTTCTAAAAAACATAAATAAATAAATGCAAAAAAAAAAAAAACTAGTCGTTTGGGGCAACCGTAATACCTACTCATCATGGATATGCAGAATATAAAATATGAAAATAAAACACGTGTAAACTATTTATAAAATGCATTGCAATTCCAAAATACAATTTAACCGTCTATTTAAATATTTTTAATACATAGTAATGCTCTATTACTGGATTGCTGGTACTACTTGGTTATCCCGTCGAACCATTTCGACAAATTATATAAATGGCCAAACTACTCGCAAAATTATACAAATTGGCATAATTTTTATATTAAATAACGAAAGAAAAAATAAATTAGTAAAAGATTAATAAAAATACAAATAAAACGTCGCATTAAAAATCACTTGATAACGCAACAAACACGTGTAACGGGTTTAATGTCAAGTGAAAGTGACATTTAGGATAAGCCGTTATTGGCATTTAATCTTATAGTTTGGTGATAGTATTTTGGTCGACGGGATACCAAATTGCGTAAAAGAAACATCCTTATAACTGCAAAAATGATAATCATATTAACTAACAGTTTACTGTGTCGGATAAAGCGTCTCATTTCCTATTAAAATATATTTTTAAATTGAAATTTGAATGAAATACAGGGTCATGAAAATTCGAAGAGTGTGAAAAATAGGATTACAAATATCTTGGCAACTTATTATCCGATCAATTTCATTCGTTATGCAAAATTCATTTTTTTTTTTATTGTCTTTTATATCGACACCTCCAAATAAACAATTTCGAAAATTTTTATATACCTCTTATCAGAACGAATATTTCGAGAGTCCGAAAAAAATAGTTCGGATAATCGAGGTTACTGATATTTAATAGGTTTCTTCCCATTATTACATACTAAGTACACACCAACTTTCAGCTCTCTATCTCAATTTGTTTGAGAGATACACACGCACACACGCACAGACGGACGGCAATTTTTTTTTCTTCTAAAAATATGTTTTTCGGAATCTCCAGTGTCTGAAACGTGTAAATCCGTCAAAACAATTTTCGATTTTTATAACGATTACAAGACTTACCCTATACTACGTATGATGGGTAAGTAATAAATAAATAAAAATAAATAGCCTTCTAAATGAATTACAGGATTACTAATCCGCGATATCGAACTTGAGCCCATTTTCGTCCTCTCAAACATAACTAATCCCTTTAATTTTCAAATTTTATTCCTCTTCATTACACTATATACCAGTAGAATCTTTAAAGAAAAGATGGGTAAAAAAATTTCCAAGACGTCATAACATGATCTATTGTTTTATCATTTAATTGACTCTGTGTTTGATGAATCAAATCTTAAAACCAACACCATCATTCAAAAATTCATTAAACAACTTGATACAATTCCCCACATACCTCTATTTATTTATTTATTTATTTATTTGTTTGTTTTTGGCTTTTTCATTTCCCGTCCCAGCATTTTACAACGTTCCCTAAGGGAATAATACTGCAAGAAAAATGATTAATGTTCATTATCCAGTAAGAAATTGTTATCAGCTCTTTGAAGCATATAACATACTTACTATGTTTTTATTGCATTTTTTAATTTATATTATTATACATCTTTATGCGCAGTATTTTTTTTTTTTTTTTTTTTTTTTTTTTTTTTTTTTTTTTTTTAGTGGAGTTATGACTTTATTTAAGGCGCCCTGCTCAACAACGCGAAATTTTCTGATACATTTTCCGACCCATTTTTAACCGTAAAGGCGTGGAATTGGCAGGCCTGACTATTGAAGTGATTTGGAATCGAAATTTGTTTTCCAATCTTTTAAAAACAAATTATTTATCGAGTTATAAACAATTATGTCACGTGACGACTGGTTTTTCTCTTCTCTCATGGTATCGCATCCGGAATTTCGGTTCAAAATTCCCACTCTTGCAGTATGTTCTGAAAGATCTGCTTTTGCCAAAAAAAAAAAAAAAAAAAAAAAAAAAAAAAGGGAGAAAGATGTCTTTCGATTATACTAGTTTTTGAATAACAACACCTGCCAATTTCATGCATTTCCGAACAAAAATGAATTTAAAAATGAGTCTGAAAGTAGCTCCTTTGAAATTAAGAACAGCCTTAAAAGGGTAGGATACCTTTAAACCTACAAATTTTTAGAATTTTTTTTAATATATATTTTGATTCCGTAATCATGTCTGAACAATATACAAAAAACGGCATTAAAAAATTCCCATTAGTTTACTAATTATGGCAGTTTTATTAAGACAACATATTAATATTACTTAGTATAATTAAACTTTGTGTTGCGTTTAATCAAAGTGATGAATTTTGATATTGCGCGCAGTGTTACAAAAAAACTATGCATGGCAATCAAAAGAAATTTTCTAAACATATTCATTTCTGTATTATCTACAACTTAAAACCAGAAAAACGTAATATTTTTCTCTTTTTCTGTTTTTACTTTGAAAATAATTTTTTTTTAAGTGAAACTTTTTAATTTTCTGTTAATTTTTTAATTTAGCCAATATTTTTTTTCAAATATTCTGGTTTTAGTATAAAGGTAACAATAGTATGTATTTATTTTCACCAACACTTCCTCTTTATATGCATATTTTCAGATTTTATCATGCGCGCAAGATTTTTTTCTCTTATTATCATGTATTTTTAAACTTATCATTTCAATATTTATTTATGAATTTACAAGTATATATATTTTTTTAAATATAAATTTAAATATGATAATAAATATTAAATTAAGTCATTAAATAATATTAAATTATTAATTAATATTTAAATTAAGTTTGATTTTTATTTTTGATTTATTACCCAAATATTGAAGCTTGGAACATAGTAACATTTTTTAATTTTTCGACGCGTTCAAAGGAATCCTACTCCCTTAATAGGAAGATGAGGGGGAAATTCTCAAGACATCATAACATGATGGATTATTTTATCATTTAATTGACTCTGTGTTTGATGAATCAAACCTTAAAATCAACACCATCATTCAAAAATTCATTAAACAACTTGATACAATTCCTCACATACCTCTATTTTTTTTTTCTTTTCATTTCTCGTCCCAGCATTTTACAACGCTCCCTAGGGGGATATACTGCAAGAAAAATGATTAATGTTGATTATCCAGTAAGAAATTGTTAGCAGCTCTTTCAAGAGATGCTTACTGCGTTTTTACTGCATTTTTTCATCTATACTATTATATTTCTTTATACACATTTAGTTTTATTTTTAGCGTTCCGTTCATTTGACGATACCCTATTCGTCTCGTTCCTCTGTCTGTCTGACTGTCTGTCCGTCATAGTGCCCGTTCTCAGAAACTATATATGTTGGAAACTGGAAATTTTACATACTTATAGCTGAACACCTCATACCAAACGACAAATCATAAAATTTTGAAAAAGTCGTATATTTAACCCTCTGGACTCTAACTTGTGTATTTTAAGCTTTTTTTTTCTAACTGAGCCTCTAATTAAGTTGAAGATTTGAAATTTTTCAAAATTATAGCTAAACATTTGAGGTCAAACGACAAATCATAAAATTTTGAAAAAGTCCTATATTTAACCCTCTGGGCTCTAACTTGTATATTTTAAGCAATTTTTCTAACTCAGCCCCCTAATTAAGTTGGAAGTTTGAAATTTTGCATACTTATAGCTGAGCACTTGTGATCACATGACAAATCATAAAAATTTCAAAACGTCTTATATTTACCCCTCCGGTCTCTAACTTGTGTATTTTAAGCATTTTTTCTAACTCAGGTCCTAATTAAGTTGGAGACATGAAATTTTGCATAGTCATAACAGAACACTTTCGATCACACGAAAAATCATAAAATTTTCAAAAAGTCTTACATTATTTACCCCTCCGGGCTCTAACTTTTGTATTTTAAGAATTTTTTTATCCTCCCCCTTTTCACCCGGGGAGGGCACTTTTCTAACTTTTGCCGACACCCCTTTGACCGCTCTTTCATATTATGCATCAAAGACTTACATATTTTAGTTCCACTTTATACAGCCAGGGGGCGACTACCTATCTCGGCTGCTATGGGCCCGACTCTCTCCACTAATATATCTACAGATAGGTTGTAAAACGAAGTTTCGTTCGGATAGAGGTTTGTTTAGAATAGAGTGCGCCCATGGTTGCGAAATGTGGAACAAACAGATTTTGCAAAAGAATAAAGTGTTTTGAACGGAATATTAAACGAAACCCTCTGTGCGATCTGTGATCACACTTATCCACTTGTTTCTGTATGCCTTTAATTAGTAAAGGTCTGTAGCGTCAATTTTGATCAAAATCGCAATTCAAAAATTTACTGTTTTAGGAAAAAAAAAAAAAAAAAAGAAAAAAAAGAGGGTGAATTTTAGCATTTATATTTCTTACAAACTTGAAAGTTGTTTTGTTTTGTTTTTCTCAAAAGTGAATGTTTTGTAAAATTTTGTGGAAAATTTGTCATAACTCAATAAATAGGGTTATGTGGGGCGACTGGGCCATGATTTTACAATGTGACTCTGGAGATTCTGGCAATTCAGCTTCGAAAAGCTAATTTTCATTTGAATTAAATCCTGAACTTTTGTAAATGTGTTCAGCTAGGTTCCCTCTAGCAGACAGAAATATTCAAAATTAGATTTTAATATCTAAAATAAATAAATATATATATGTATTTCATCTTTCTTCCTCATGGGTCCAGTTGCCTCATAAAAATGGGGCAAGTGGACCAAGAGGGTCTATGTTCCCCACGCGCTTTTTTTTTTTTTTTTTTTTTTTTTTTTTTTAATGGGGTATCAGGTCCTTTTGAAAAAGTGTAAACAACTTTAAAAAATTTTAAGCCAGGCAGATCATGTAAATTATATATCAACTAAAGAGCGTTGTAAGGGAAACCTTTGCTGACAATGTGTCTAAAAAAGCACTAAAAGTAAAAATATTAGATTTATTTACACAAAAAACATAAAATTTAAGTAAGTACTTATGTACTTTAGTATAGGTAGTAAGTATAAAAGCTAAATGGGTATTTTAAGGGAAAAAATAACAAGGTAAATCTATGATCAAACGGCTACGTGAGCACTTAAGTATCTCATTCTCTTTTTTATTTACCACAATGAAAGTTCGATATATCCAATAAACCTGTTGAGAATGTAACCATATTTTTATATCGAACAGAGCTATTTTTTATTATTTTCGATAATTTTCTAGTAATCTCACTTTGCCTTATGTACGCTTCTTCATCTGTATCGTAAAATTTCGAGCTATAGATATCACACTTAAGAAATTTGGTCCGATACACCCAACATGATTTTTTAAATTTTATTATGTAATTTTAATAAGGTATTGTGTAATTTTAATAAACTATTATGTAATTTTCTTTATTGCAAGCAAAAAAACAATGGGGAAATTAATTTCCCGTAGTAAGAGAAACTCAAAAAAAATATTTATAACTGTTGTGGTAACTGGATCCCATATGGCCCAGTTACCCCTGATACATGTCCCAATTGCCCCATTTTTGAAAAATTTATAAGGTAACTGGAACAACGGTCTTGCATTTGAAACATGAAGTAAATATGTATAGATACCTAATAATATTAACGTATTTATGTGTCTAATCTTTAAAAAAAAAAAAAAAAAAAAAAAAAAAATGATTGTTTAATAAAAGTACTTACCGTACTTTAATAAAAAGCCGAGAAAGTTCAAACAAATAGACGTTGTGTCGTACAAACAAATGAAGGCCTGAATCTAAATTCTGAAAAAGCAAAATTCCTGTTTTCTAGTTTTATAACTGCTTCTTTAAATCTTGAAAATATATTGGTTCCTGATGTTTCTGAGGAGGAAGGGCGCTTTCTGAAATCGTGGGTAACTCGGAAATTTTGCTAAATTAAGAAACACTTGTCTATTTTTACTGTACAGGAAACACTATATGTATACGGCTTTTGCAACTTAATTATTTTAAAGAATGATAATTTATATTTCTCCAAGTAACTGTAAACCCATGTATTAAATTTTACTATAGCTCTTTAGTCTCTATAAATTTTTAAATAAAATGCCATACATAGATTAAGACATACTAATTTTTTGTTAATAAATAATTTTATTCCACATCTCTCATTTCCATCTCAAAACCATTAGAATCTTTAGAAAGATTTAAAAAAATTTAAATATTATTACATGATTGATCGCTTTACCATTTAATTGAATTTATGTTTGATAAATCAAGCCTTTAACCTTTTATGTCACGAATTATAAATCAGAAATTTGCTCCTCTTTAATAATTATCTTCCTTAACGTCAGAAGATATCCAAAACATCTTATATAATAACAATTTAATTTTTAGGTGGATTTTTTAAAAAAACTGATTTAATAAATCGGTAGTTAAAATGTTTTTAACCATTTTGAAAAATGGTTATTGTCCTCGTCAGGGTAGGAAATCAATATATAAAGCATATCTGAAGCTTTTTATTGGTTTAATCCGCATTTTATTCGTTTTCTGATTGGTCTATACAGTAATCTGTATTTCCCTTTACTTTCAACAGAGAGGGATACTTCCGTTGCCACTATGACAAAAAAGTAATAAAAATTATAAAAAAAAATTAATAACTCAGAAAGAAATTGAGATACAGCTTTCAAACAAATTGCATTTAAAAGTACATTTTTTTCTCTATACGACAGTGTAAAAAGTAATATTGTGAGATGTTTAGAAGTTTAAG